>WAAG01022017.1:2312-13002 GCA_013390105.1 Tichodroma muraria
CCTGCTTCCTTACGACAGCTTGCCTGCAGCCAGGATAAATGAACTGCTGTTAGTGCCAGCTAATGTAGTTCTGCTTTATCTCAAATGGTAGCAGACTCGAGCTGCAGTACCAGGGCTCCATGCACTGCCTCGTTCTGTCTCTGTATACGTGGTAAATGTACTTTACAAAGTACGAGGCACTGCTTTGTGGTTTCTAAGGGGTCCATGTAAGGCAGACCCTGGAGACGATATGGAAAGCATTGCATTTCTCTTTCCACTCTATTGATTATTTATGATTTTCATAAACCCAAGTGTAAGTTTTAGACATTCATTATCAGAACATACTTAAGCCATTTTTAGGTGTCTCTAAACCGAAAAATAGTTTCTGTTACAAACCCTGAATCAAAATGTAGAATTCACGAAAAGCTGGTTGCATTTGTTAGTGGTATAGATCTGTACAGGACAATAAACATATATTCATAAGACATAAGATTATAAGACATACTCATAAGACACATTCATACTAGACATGTATTCATAAGTTAGATTCACCGTTTTTGCTTAAAGCCTGAATATAGCACTACCCTACTCTGTTCTGTCACTGGAAAACAAATGGCAACAAGATTTTTAACTTGGAACTGGGTTATAGCCTTCATAGATAAAAAAGCAGACAAATATAAAGGGAGAACCACAGATACAAGAAGGTCTTGGATGCTTAGATCAAAAATTAAGGAATGTATAGTCTTGGAAAGCAAAGGAGTAATTATGTGCACCAAAGACTCTTAAAACATCTTTGCAAAAGATGTGGGATAAATGCTATTAAAATTTAGAGGGCTACTCTGACTTCAGTAGGAGGTGAATCACTGGATAACTGTCCATAACTCTGTTACTCACTATCACATGAGAAAGGGTAAAAATCTGTTTACTAAAATGTATGTTCTTCCTGGAAGAAAAGCTCATCATAAACCAACCAGTGCATCATGACAGAATAAAAGTTGAGATAAACTACAGCTTTCCAAAATAATTAGCAATTTATGAGTTCTCCAGTTTTTTATTTATGCAGCTTTTTAGATGATCTTCAGCTGGCCTCAGGTGATATCCTTGTCTGAATTTTTGTAATCCAAAAGGAGAACTCAAGGCTGTTGAGAACACTGCTGAGTTTTGCAGGGTTTTTTTGCTGTGTTGCCAGTTTTACATAGTTTCAGTACAAAATAATGAACTGTGTAGTTCTTGAACTATAGACACACACTTTATTAAAAGCTCACTGACACTAATGGACTTTTCAGCATTTTGGCCTGATAGCAAAAGAATCCATAAAAGAACCTACTATGTTGTGTATCAGTACTGATCAAGTTTGATGCTTTTTTTTTGGAACATTGCCTATGGATGCCCGGTACTCCAAACGACTTTACCTTCAAAATGTGTTCCTTCAAGACCTGCTACAATTACAGCCCAAATCATTGCACTTGGAGCTCTCTGCTCCCTCACCCTCATCTTGCAAAACTACTTGTAGCAGAGACCTTCTTGTCTCCCACAGCTGTTTGCAAGGAAGCAGCCTGTTACCCTAGTTCAGAAAACATAGACGTGTTCTTCTGTGTTTGCTGGCTGTACTGTCCATAGGTAAGGTTTTCACGTGTCTCTACATCAACTCTGTAGAATACCAGGTAATCACTGAGTCATGTCTAGTGTCGTTTATATCGAATTTGTAATGCTCTCTGATGATGGTGAAGAGGGAAGTAATGTGGTTGCAAATTGCAGTTACACTCAGATGTGAGATCCTGGCAAACAGTGCTGCTGTAGAGGTGTAATGGTAATCTCTGGCTAATCTGTCTGAATTCTAGATCCAGCGCAGAGCTGATTACCAAGCAAGCCTCATGGCATGTTTGTGAGTTATAAAGGAAAAGAGGTTCTCTTTTGGAAACTCAGAGAAATTTAGAGATCTAGAAGAAAAGCAAATTTGATCAAAAATTACTTTCTTTTTGACATGTTGATGGTTATAAAAGTACTTTTAAGTCATAAAATGCAGGAGGTTTTGAAACTGAAGCAATCACACAGTAGACTGTAAAATAGCACTTGTTGTATTTACTTGAATTGCTATATGAAGTGATTTGGTCATTTTTTCAAAGCAAAATACCTTTTATGCTTTTAAAAGTAACTTAGGAGGGAGGGTTCATTTGTTTTGTTTGTTCAATGCCCAAGTGGCAAAATTTCTTTTCTGAAGAAGAATTCAAGTTGTGAAGAGTGCTGGATCAGAAGAGTATATTGAGAAAAAGAAAACATTTCAAAAGAGATGTTCAGGTTAAACCTGCTGAGGCAGGTCTGCTGCTCAAAGAACACATCGCAAGCTTTTTTAAAAAATAAATAATCCAGTACAAACTGCCACATCACCAAGAAACAGACTCCATTACTTTTTAAGAAAAAATCTGTCAGGTTTCTTTACAGATGTCTATGCAGATGAGGTTGGCAGGTAAGACAAGACTACCTAAAACAAAAGTAGATCAATGAATAATAAAAAGCAATAACAATAATAACAATTAGAATACTTAGCAATTAATAATATTTAGGACAGCAACTTCTACACTATTCTTTGCACATCTGCCTTGCCTGTTGATTTGGTCTCAAAAATTATTTCCATAACTCTGCATCACAATCTTGTAGCAGGATTTTCATCATAAAAGTATATCCCTGGTGCAAATCCTTGAAAAATCTGTTTCTAATAGTTTAATAGGCAGATTTGTTTGGAATCCTTTGGTAAATCTTTGCTAAATCTTAATTTCTCCATCATTTAACCTTACCTTCCTGGTCCATTTTCTCTTAGAGAAACTCAGAGTCAAGGTTAGTCACCTTACAAAGTAATCACATGACATCATAGTGAGGGACTATCAGTACTGAAGGCAGAATCTGTTTGAAAACATTGCTGCATCTTGACTGAAAAAAGAGCTTTCATGTTTAAAATGTATTGTGATTAAAAAGAAAGAAATTATGTTTGTATTAGCTGTTAACTCTTTCTCTTCTTAGATGAGAGTAACACTGATGAAAATATGGTATTTTTAGAATGTTTTAGGTGCATGAGGAGTAGGAGGTATCCTTTTGGGCATTGCTCCTGCATCCATGACTGTAATGTCAGCCTGTAATGTAGATCTTCATATGACAGAGTTTTCTCAAGCAGTGTAACCTGAGCTGGGATGAGCTGTCTGGAACAAGGAGCTGGAGCTGGGTTTCACACCTATGCCCACACTGTATCACACTGCACAATGGCCCTGCAAAGGTGAAGGAAAAGGTCTGTGACACTGCCTCTGTACCTAGGGACAATAGCTGTAACTGTATGAAATTTGTGCTTTTCAAGGAATTGTTTGCTTACTCCCAAGTACTTAAAACTTCTCTCATAACTTTCATGTAAGAGCATCCGACAAACACAGGTATTTGTCTGTCTTTAGGCAGGTAGCTGCCATTCATAAAAGCTTCCTCACACATCTGTGTAGTAATGCCTTTCACTCCTGTGGTATGTCTAGATGCCACAACTGCCTGCCAGGTGGAAATTCAAGTGCCAATATGTGTACATGTTCATGGTGGTGTTCACTGCCTGAATAGTGCTACAAATTCTGCACACTTTGACCTCAGTACATACAGCACTTTTGCTCTCTACTGGTGCAACTATCAACAGTATTGCTGTTGAGAGGATCAAAATCAGGGATCTTTCCTTATTTTCCTGCTACAGGTACTGTAAAAGGGGTAAGAAAAACACCCCAAAGGTCAGGATGTTAAAAGGTGAAACAAATTTTTTTAGTTCTTGTTTGTATATATTTAATGATGCCCTATTCTTTTTAATGCTAAAAAGAGTAGTTGTGAGCTTTTTTGCAAATTGGGAAAATTATGCATCTTTTCTTAGTTTGTTAAATATACTGTGTAAAACCACTACTGGCCTAGTTTTACTTTAGACTTCAGGAGATGGATGTGTTTATGAATTCAAATAATTGCAGACAAAATTTTGCACCTGCAGTTATGGTTGCCTGCAGTTCAGTTCAGTTTAAGTGTCTGCATCACTGATTGCATCTGTAAGTTAAAAACATCTAAGTAAACCTAAATTACAAGCACAAATAATTGCAGGTGCAAAACTCATACAAACACAAAATGATCTCTGAATGTTGGTCTTCAGAATCTCATTGTGAGTTATTCACTGTATCGTGAACCTAGATTCCTCTGGGAGTGTCACTAATCTGTATAATGACACTGAAAGCCTCTTGAATCTCATATTTAACTAGCAGATGGGAAAGAATACATGGCGTCATATAACTCCCTAGGGATTATGCATGTGGATATTGAAGAGTATAACTTATTCCAATGAAGGCTAACATTAACTTGCAATCAAAAATTTCCTTCCTGAGCCACATTTTTTTCTGATGGAATTAAAACAACTTAATGTTGTATTTTTATGAAGTCACAACCAATTTAAGTAGAACGCACTCCCAGGACAAGCACAGAAATTTTGCTCAGCTCGTGACTTTTCATTTAATAAATCACAGCATCATTTTAGCACAGAGAAATGCTGTCAGTCTTTTCCAGAAAACACATCTAATTATCCTCTCTGTGATTTTCATTTTTCATTGTCAGATACAGATTTCTAAGCACATCTCCCAGAACATCTATTTTTTTCCTCTGGTATCAAAACTAAAAATCATATTCTTGCATTCTTTAGCTTCAGTAGACATAGGTGTGGAGCTACTTTAAAACAGTGACCGCTTCCTGTCATACCAGTTACGGCAGTACTGTTGGCAAAAGGGAAAAAACCCCCATAAATTCTCTTCTAGTGTTTGAACAACTAAAACTCCTTCTGAACAAATGAAACATTCTGCCAATCCTGACAATCCAAAATGCAGTGAAGAATTTTTCTGTTTCAGAAGCTCTAGGCAAAGCTGTTTTGGCATGTCTGTAGCTTGTTCCTCTTGCAAACAAAGGGGCAGCTAGAGGGAAAGTCTTTGGGGGAAGAAATGCTGTCAGTTGTAAGAAATGAGACATGTAGACCCATTCTACAGCCCAGCTAGTGATTACATGCAGGTAATTTTGTAAGAGCCTAAACCAGCTGCCAGTGATAATAACGCTGCCATTTGCGCTGATTTCAACAGGAAAAACATCAAACAGACCAGCTTAAGGCTCCTCAGAGGCATGGGCCAAACTGGTATTTCGTTCCTTGGCGTCGGGGCCAGACCAGAAGGGAAGTGCTCGGAAGGCAGAGGCAGCGGTGGCGGGAGCCCTGCAGAGCAGGCACTCTGCCGGGCTGGCAGCAGGGCAGCAGCAGCAGGGCAGCAGCAGCAGCAAGGGAGCAGCAGTAGGGCAGCAGCAGAGGTGCTGCAGCTGGCAAGGTCCTGCCTCACTGCCTGCCCCATTACTCCCTGGAAGCAGTGCCAGCCCAGCTTCACGGGCCCTGGGCACTTGCAGAGTAAGGGGCAGAGGTGTGAGCCTATCTACATTTTTAAAAATACAATATAGTTTAGTTCACATTAATCTATTAGACAAGCAGTACGCAGTAACAATCTACCACCTAAATAACTAATTTATAATCATCCTTGGGAGCAAAAATACAGAACAAGATGTCCTTTATCCACCCATGGGAAACTGTTGAGGCTATGTTGGGTGTTACAATGCAAGGCTACACCTTCACCTTCCCAGAGTGTTTTTTCTTAGTTGCTAGGCATAGCAAAACACAGAAAGCATGTGAGAAATATGTAAGTAGTATATAAAAGTAAAAAAGTATAAAAGACCATAATTTGAATAGAAAGAAATTTTAACAAATATTCCTTTTTTGTCACTTTTTACTGCCACAGACATAAACAAGGAAGGAAAAGGTTTCATCTTTCAGTTTCTTGAGGGATTTATATTTAGGTTCATCCTGTAACTAATATAAATTCAGAGTGAAGCTTAGAAAGCCAAAAAATTACGAAGGGTTTTGACCAAGAGATTGAGAGGTGATTAAAACTCATGGAAGAAAGACTCATTTCTCAGTAAGAAAAACAGTCACATGGATGATGGATCATAATAACTTCATAATCTGACCCACATGCAGTAAATACAGTGATGACTGTCATTTTGAATAAGTGAGGGGGATTGATGCTGATTATTAATCCATTTCTTGGCCAGTCTGATTGCTTCTGAGCCAGCTTCTCCACTGTTAGTACTTTCCTGAAGTATCTTAATAGCTTTCACCAACAGCCTCTTCCTTTTTAACCAGTCACTTTTCATACAGTATGTTGTCTTAACTTATCTGACAGATTTCTTTCATTAATTGGTCTGCTTCTAGTATTCCTATAGCTGGAGGCTTGGTTTTCTTTTAGCATGTAGTGTAACAGTGTTACTACAGGCACAGTAGTAAAATTTAATTCTGTTTTGCTTGCTGCAAAAAATATTAATGTTTTTCCTTATTTCCCAGGTGTTTCAATGAAAGCTTTGTAAAAAAAAAAGTAAAATATGCTATGAAAATAAGGACCCAGTATTTAGTGCCAGTGTCTAAAATGGCAGATATCTATAGCAGACACAGAATAAATAAAGAAATATAGTTGCATAATAGAAATTCAGAAGCCAGTTTAGCTAACTGTGTCATTGATAGTTTTATATCAGATTCCTGTCGAGATGTGTATTTAACATTTGCAGTAGGATAATATACATAACATTCTTCACAAGGAAGAAAAAATGCTTTTTGGAGAGCGACAGAGTGATTTTCTGTGAATGTGTCCAACCTTTAATATCTTTTCAAGTGTGCTGAACTCTGTGCCAGTTGTCCCAGAATGACACTCAGCCTTCCCTGTAGCATACCTCCTCAGCTGGGCAAATGTTGTAAATGCTGGGATTGAGGGTGGACTACATGTGTGAACTGGTTAGTGGCTTGCAGCTCTCAAAATAAATGGCTAAATATAAGTCCCTTCTTCTCAGCGGTAGGTACTAATTTGTGCCTGCTTTCACTAAGCACTTGCTTGTTTTTCTGAAACTTCTGGAAATTTAAAATCTTTTAAATATCCAGCTAGATCAACACAAATATCACTTCACACTATAGTTACGTTAAAGTAATATTGCTCTGTGTCCAATTATTAATTTTCTGTTAGTAATAAATTCACAACATGCTACATAGCATGAAATTGAAAAGTACCTTTCTTCCTGATAGAAATGACATTTTAAGCAAATTTAATTATATTTAGACATATTTTCTTCCTCTTTTTGGACAACAACCTCTTTTTGGACAACAACCTTTTTACCAGTTATGTTTTCAAAATTCCTTCTTTTGTTTAAATAAAACGTTTTGTAAAATCTGAAAGTTGTGCATTTGTTTCGTGTAACTGATGTGATCATGAAAGCCAGGTCTTTTATTTAGACTTGGGATAATGCAGAGGTAATGAAAGCAGAATTGGACCTAAGAGGTTTTTTGTTTCAATTATAAAACAATGTGGGTAAATGCCTTGGGTTTGACAGCAACAAAAGAAAGGGAATATTGTGCTTATGCCTTCAATCAGCTTTATTAGATCCTTAAAGGGAAAATTATGTGGAAGGCAGAGGAAGAAAACAACAAGCTAAGCAAGATCACAATTTCAGTATAATTCGAAGAAAATAACTGATTTAGGTTGGTCATCTTGCCAGGGTGAATGACTCAAGGCTTCCAAACAAGAAATGGAAACCAGAAGGATAGGGAAAGCCTGCAAGAACAAATTGAGAAGATGTGATTGACTGTAATGTTTCAAAATCAACTGCTGCAAAGATGACTTTGGGCTCTTGCCCAGAATACAATTGAATGGTGATGCTCATTTAGACCCTTAATGCTGAAACAAAATAAGATGTAGCTGTGTTTCTGTTAGAAATTTATTTGTTCTTTCCAGTGTCTCTAGCTAGGGATATGATGTCATCTCTTTCTTCTATCAGACCCTGCAGTGATTGCTGTTGCTGCTGTTTCATAATTTTTCTGAACACCAGTTTTTTGAAGGAAGGCTTGAGTCCAGGTGATAATATCTCTCAAATGTGAAATGTCATCACTGTTCATTAGATGACTTTGAAAAATTTTGTACTCTGTGAGCAGATAGACTAACTCAATTGGCCAAGCAAAACAGAAGTATAAGATTGTTATGTGTGTATGTACTTTCTGACTGGCAATGGCAGTCAAGTTTTTCTTACTATCATGCTAGGTTTTTTTAATTAAGTAAAAGGTTCATTCTGCAAGGATTGAAATAACTGTCTTTAATGGGTACAATTTGTAAAACGTCATTTGTAAAAGTTGAGGGCAGCTGCTTGTCCTCCATCTCAGGCACAGGAGTTTCTAAAAGTGACTACACTTTATGCAAAAGCTTAGTCAGTTGACAATAGGCAGTGATGGGATGGGATTGTCTTCTACTTCCTCCTTTCGTTTATTCCTTTCATCTCACTGTCTGTGCTTACTAACCTTTTTTCTGTTTCTATTTCAAATCAGGAAGGGGAAAAAACCCTAAACCACAGCTCATAATTAAATACTGAGCTAGCTCTTACCATGTTTACTGAATTACATATTGCATCTATGGATGCATATCCTCAAAGTTTCATGTGTTTTTGGATTTCTAAACTTAATGTGTTCCATAGGAATAAACCTTAACTCCTTCTTGTCTTTTCCATGAAGAGATTTGCTTCCACAGAGGAAGGAGGAATAAAGCAGTGAAACCCTCTTACAGATCCTTTCACATTTTAGGAATTCATAGAGCCATGAATATATTTGCTCATCTCTGCAGATTCCCCTGGTTCACAGAAGAGGTTCCTCCAGCAGAAAATCTTCAATGTCAGCCTTACAATAAGCCTGACATCAGGTGCAGAGTGGTATCGTTGTGCAGGTATCCTTCCTGCAGGGGGGTGACCTGGTAAAGAGGGCTTCTAACCAGGAGCCCTGAGGGAGGGGGGAGTTACCACAGCTCTGAGGGAGCGAGGGAGAGGCTGCCCAGCAAAGCAGCTGGGGTGATGTGAACCATGAGGAACACAACTTGAATAAAACAGGGCTCAGTCGGGGTCACCTGAAGCATTTTCATGTGAGAGAGGAAGCTTCTCTGAAGAGCCTGCACACCAGGGCACAAAACATGGGACATAAACATGAGGAACTGGAGTTCTGTGTGCAGCTGCAGGGGTAGGATCCTGCCAGGATCCCAGGGATGCGGTGAATGGACCGAGTGCTGCCAGGGAGGGTACAGATCCTTTAGGAAGGGCTGGCCAGGAAGACAAGGAGGGAGCAGCTAGAGTGCATGGAGCTCTGCCTGAGGTTGAATGATGAGAGCTTATGGGTTAGAGCAGACAGATAGTGGTGATTTGGTGGTAGGCATCTACTATGGGCTGTCTGATCTGGAACAACAAGCAGATGGGGGCCTGTAGAGACAGCCAGAAGTAGCCTGATGTTTCCAGACCCTGATCCTTAACAGGGACTTAAACTACCTTGGTATTTCTTGGAGGGACAATGTTGCAGGGCGTAAGCAATCCAGCAGCATTAATGATAACTTCTTGATACAAGTGAAAGAGTCAATGGGAAGTGTTCCATTGGAGCTCTTAACACACAAATGGAAAAGGCCTCACTGGGGTGATGGTCGAAGTGAGCCTTGGTTGTTGTGACCGTGAGGTGGTGGAGTTCAGATCTTGAGGAGAGGGAGCAGGGCAAAAAGCAAGTCCACAGAGGGCTGTGACTTCAGGAGGACAGACTTACTCAGAGGTCTGCTTGGAAAAGTCCAATGATAAACGGCTCTGGAGGGAAGAGGGGTCCAGGAAACCTGCATAATATTCAAGGATCACCTCCACTCAAGTCCATGCCAGCATGCAGAAAGTCAAAGATCCTAAGAGGCCTGTGTGGTTCAGCAAGGAGCTCCTGGCAAAACTCAAACATAAAAAAGAAAGCATAGAAGAAGGTGGAAGGAAAAAGAAAGCAAAAAAAGGTGGAAGCAGGGACAGGTAACATGAGAGGAGTATGAAGACAGCCTGAGCATGCAGAGACTTGGTTAGGGTAGTCAAAGTTTACCTGAAGTGTGCTTGGTACAAGATGTCAAAAGCTTCTGTAAGTCCTTTAAAGCATTCCCTCTTACTGAGGTGGGTTGAAAACTGGCTGAATGGCCATACCCAGAGGGTGGTGGTCAGTGATACAAAGTCTAACTGGAGGCCAGTAACTAACAGTGTACCCCAGTGGTCAGTACTAGATCCAACTCTGTTCAACACCTTCATTAATGTTAATGAGGGTGTACCCTCAGCAGGTTTACTGATGATACAAATATGGGAGAGTGGCTGGTATACCAGAGGGTTGTACTGCCTGTCGGGTGGACTTTGACATGCGGGAGAAATGGTCTGACAGGAACCTCATGAAGCTCAACAAGAGGAAGTGTGAAGTCCTGTGTGTGAGGAAGAATAATCCCACACACCAGTATTGCATTTGGGGCCAATCAGCTGGAAAGCAGATTTGCAGCACAGGACCTGTAGGTCCTCGTGGACACCAAGCTGGGCATGAGCCAGCAACATGGCCTGCAACCAAAGGGACTACTGATATCTGGGGCTGCTTTAGCAGGCTGCTTTAGCTGCCAGCAGGTCAAAGAAGGTGTTTACTTCCTTCCCCCCTACTCAGCACTGGTTAGACCACAGTTGGAATGCTGGGTCATTCTGGGCTCCCCAGTACAAGAGAGACATGGATGTAACACAAAGAGTTCAGTCAAAGAACCAATAAAATGATTAAAGGACTGGAGCA
>WAAG01022018.1:0-17994 GCA_013390105.1 Tichodroma muraria
TAATTGTAGCATAAAATATGTATTTATATTCCACACACATCTGTGTAGATAATACTGTATTATATAAACATACATTACACATTACAAGCCTCTTTATCTACTGCCATTTACCACATTATCAATTTCTAAAATTCAAGAAGTGAATGGTTTTAAGTCCAGAAAAGTCCAGAAAAACAACAGGAAATACCTGCATTTTATATTTACATTCAGATTTTATCCACTGATACAATTTTAGTCCCAAGTGTCACTCCAGACCTCCAAAAATCAAAATAACACTCACCAAGAGACACCAGAAGAGAAATCTTTTCACCCCAAGTTATGAGGCTGAAGACAAATGAGGGTGGAAGAAGTTTTGAAAATTATTATTTTTTTAGATTTTTGGGCACCATAATTAACACAGATTTCTCTTTTGCCGCACAAACATCCCATTCACAAATAACTTCCAAAATAAATGACAATAAATAAAACTGGCCCACAGATTTGACAGATTTTTTCCAATTAACTGAAACTTCCTTAGACTGAAATCCCCAGAATTTTGTGGCTGGAATAAAGCTGACTGTTCCGTTTTAAAATCATGTTCCAGCTTTCAAATCAGATTTTTTGAAAACAGAATAAAGCAAAAATGACATGGAAGAGCATCCAAAGAAAAAAAAGAAGTTAAAAAAAGTCAGACTTGCCAACTATGCAAATATTTTCCATATTATTTGACAGGATTTGTCTCCTCTGAAGAAAAATCAAAGGATTTTGCTACTTGATTCTTTGAAATAAAACTAAGAAAGTTAAGTTAAAAGCATCTCCAAGTATTAAACTGAGCAACTGCATTAAAACTGCTCAAATAAACAATTTTTAATGTAACTTCATGGCAATAAAAACCCCCAAAAGGCTCAAAAATGCTCTTACAGGGTAAAATTCTCAGTGACAATTTTGGCATATTAAATTCTCTTTCCAAAAATGTCTCAGGAATATTTTTGTATGGGAATATTTTGATGAGATTCAGATAATAAAAGTGACTCAACTGCTACAACTGCCCTAAAATCATCCAGCACCTTCCCACTCCTGTGTGCAAAAAGCTGATTTTATTATGCTTAAAGTCACTTTGAGCTCCCAAATATTCACCCTCTAAACTGAGACCTGGTGTTGTTGCTCCTGAAGATTTCCGTATTTCACAGATTTTTCTTTTAGGGAATTTTATTGCTTAAAAACACAGAATGAAGGCAGATTTTTTTAACTTGTCAACCATCAGAGCAGACAAGTCCCAGAAACACAACATACATTAAATAAGTGTGGCTCTGGCTGTTTTCCTCCTGGCAATTCCTGGTGAAAACGCCATAAATTCTGTCACCAGCTGGAGCAGAAATTCTAAATAAACTCCTTTTTTTTTTTTTTTTTTTGTCCTGTCCTAATGCTGATCTAACAATCAGAAGAGTTTTCTATTTAAACCAAATGTTTCCCTTTTTTTATGATGGCTGAGGACTTAACCACAATTTCCAGGGCTTAACAGCAGGAGCTGAGTTAACTTATTTCCTTCTGCACTTAACAAGGATTGGGTTGGGAAAACGCTGCCAACACCCTGGAAAACCCAGAGGAACAGCCACACTGCGGGGATAAATAGGAATATTCTGGGAGAAAAGGAGGTAAAAAGGCAGAAAATTGGGATTTGAGGAAGGAAGATCCGGCTTATCCCACAGCAGACTTGGTAATTGCAAGAGTTTGTGTGGGATTGTCACAGGAGGAGGAACAATAATTTAAATCATTTTTATATCTTGTCATGGTGTCTCCTAAAGAATATAGATATCAGGAATCAGTTCCTCCCTGGGAGGGAGGGGAGGGCTGGGCTGGAATTCCCAGAGAAGCTGTGGCTGCCCCTGGATCCCTGGGAGTGCCCAAGGCCAGGTTTGGGATAGTGGGAGGTCATGGAGGGGATGAGCTTTCAGGTCCTTCCAACCCAACCCATTCCAGGATTCCAAGGTAATCTTGTGGGTTGCCAACACATTATCTAAGAAATCCATGGAAAAACGTTTCCTCATCAAAATGCATCACTGGAAGCCCAAATACAACATTTCAGTGTAAGGAGAAGGAGGAACAGAAGGAAGAATTTTAAGGGAATCTGAGGAATAAAGGCCAAAGACAGAACAGGCACCTGGATCACCATCCCAAAACACGAGCCTGAAAATTTATTTCTAACACAAAGAGTGGGATGAGGCAAAGGAATGCTGGCAATGGGAATTTTCTCAGTTCTCACTATAATGAAGGAGGGGAAAAATTGGTTGAACATGATGCACCACCCTTAAACACGAGCGCTCCTGCAGAATCCCGTCCTGATCCCAGGAATGGCCGCGCTCACAGCGGGGACTGCGGGACTCTCACTCTGAACTGGAAGGATTTCAGGGCCTCACAAGACTTTAAGGTGACAACACAACTACAGGGTGGCAGTTATTCCATGGGGACTCGACTGTGCTTTCGTACTGCACCTGAAACGTGCAGAAACCAGAGAAATCCGTATTTCAAACTACAGCACAGAATTTACTTTATATGCTTTTTCGAACCTCAAATAAGCAAAATAATGCATAAAAATCTTGACAACATAAACTGAGAAATACTAAAGAATATGTGCTTCAATTTGAATACTTTTTTTTTCATTCTAGTTCAGTTGGTTTATCTTTTTACCTGACAAACATTGCATGAGCACGTGAACTTCCTTAAAAGAACTGAAATGCATTTGAACATTCACTGCTGTGGTTAAAATGCCTGCCCCAGGTTGAAAGAATTCAGATCATTTGTTTCAGACACAGATAAGGGCCTGACATTTAACCCAAGCCCAGGTGCATGTGGTTTCTTCAAAAATGTCAGAAGGTCACATGGGCTCCATCTATGAAGTCTGAAAAACAAAATTTAGCTGAGGATCTTCACTGAAATGGCACCAAATCCTTAGGGTGGGACTGAGACTGCTGCCTAAAAATATTGCAACACTTTCAATCTGAAAAATGAAATATTTTTTAAAAATCTTATTAAAATGCAACTTTGATTTACATTTCATTTTAATTAAGGCCTTAACACCCTTGAAGAAACCATCACTGCCATATTTAGGGTCTGTTATTTAAATGTATTTCAGAATAACCCGAATGAACAAATTCTGATGGAGCTGTGAGCAAAGGAACTCACCTTGCTGAGCCAAAGTGGACCTCAGCATTCCACTTTTAGACCAGATTTTCACTTGGCCATCCTCCCCAACTGCAAACGAGCACAGAAATCAGCAAATAAATAATAATAATAATAATAATAATAATAATAATAATAATCAGTCTAAATAATGACAATTATTTTAGATAATAATCAGTCTAAAAAACGTATTTGTACTTAGTCAGGAAACACTTGAGTTAAAATCAGCCCAGCTTTTCTTACAGGTAAATTCCTTTTGTTTAGTCTTCCAAACGTGCAACAGGAAGTGTATGAAGGAAAAATATTTAAGATGGTTCTTTTGTTATGATTAACAGGTTTTCCCTTCCTGAAAACCCCTGAATTCTTTTCTGAAGTTGGTCCTGGGAAGGGAAAGCCCATCACTACTTAAGTGTCCTAATTCTGTATTTTTGATTCCTTCAATGGTCCAGAAGCTGCTTAAAGGAGTCTGAGGAGCCCCAGGGGAGCAGGAGCAGATTTGATGGATTAAACTGCAGATTTCACAGCTGATAAATGGTGGAAGAGAAGAGAACTCTGCTTGGATGGCTTCAATTTCCTCCCATAACTGTGTGTTACCAAATAACACAGTTTATTTATTAAAGAATTAATTGCTAAACACTACACAGCACAGTTAGGGCTGTTTCAACAGCACTCATTTTTAAAATGCTCTGGTCCTTCAATTTAGGCCTCCCAGATCAAATTAATGAGGAAAAAAGGTGCACCTAGAAATTAATTCATGGATTCTTCCATTAAAATATATTTTAGTTACTACATTTCAGGTTTTTCTATCTGGCCAACACTGTTTTAAATGTTTTTAAAAAGTTAAAAAAAAATCCCTCAAAATTAAAAATCTTATTTCTGCACATTTGATGCTGTTAAAATATAACCATAAAAATATTTTAAGTGGTGCAGTAGCAATGATTTATTTACTCTTCCTCCAAGTACAGCTGTGGTATAAGAGGAGTTGATCTCCTCAGAATAAACTGGAAGTGGTGATGAATTCCCACACTCCCAAAAAAGTGTCAGTGTCATGCAGTCTCATTAAAAAAAAAAAAAAAAAAGGATTCAAAAGACAATTTTGACTTTGTCTTTGGAGAAGTTCCTGAGGCAAAGCTGTCTTGAAAAAGAACAATATTTCCGTCCCTCTGGGATTTCAGAGGAACAGGCCAGACAGAGTTCCTTGAAGCAGCATTTCAGAGTCTGGAAATGAGCAGATGCAAAATTATCTTCAGTTCTTGTGGCCTGAGCTGGAATTTGTCCAGAGGAATCAGCTGTGCTCCATCAGCAGGAGGCTGACACCACCAGAAACCCCAGCAAGGAGCCCAGCACAGGGAATTTCAGCAGCTCCCCTTAACTCCGAGAGAGAATTTGGGACAAAAAATGCCAAAAGCAACTAGTTAACAGAAGATTTAGGACAAAAAAATGGAGTAGAAATGAAGAAATTGTGGGCTCACCCCCCTAGCATTAATATAAACAGGCCGCAGGTGATAATTACTGGTGATTCAAGAATAAAGCACAGGAATATTCAAGATCAATGAGCCTTTTTGGCTAAAAAACCCCAAATGTGCAGGGATATAAATGCAGCAACTTAGCAACTTTTTCCTGCAACAGATAGAAAAAAAAAATCAAATATTCTCCTTTCTGAAGTTCAGAACAGCCACAAAACCACTCTGATATTAAAACATTTACTTTCAAGCAGGTCGGATGACTTAAATGAAAAAAGAGAAATATTTTTACTAGATCTATTAATTGAAATGCACAGCACTAAGCTAAAATAGCATTAATAAATCATGCAAAATGAACTCCTAGTAAACAAGGTGATAACAACCTCTGTGATACTTAAGACCAAACAAAAAGTAGATTGCTATTTTAGTTTTCAAAGCACTTCATTAATATAGGAATGCTCACCTGTAACCAGGGCTGTTCCCTCATAATTCCACCTTCCTGCAAGGACAGCTCCACAATGTGCTTCTACACTTTTCTCCACTCTTCCCAGCTTGGAAATCAAGTGGAATTTCCCTAAAAAAAAAAGATACAGTGTCTATAATTTACATAATTATAGCTAACTAATTCTATAGTAAATTACTGATTTTATTACACTATTAATTACATTATATATTATTACAGCAGTGCTGGTACCTTCTGTGGAAAACACACACACAAGCCAAGAAACCAAAAATGCAAAGAAAACATCCAATTGTTTTTCACAGCTCAAATCAGAACTATTCCTGCTTCCATGCTGGAGCTGGGCTGGAATTCCACAGCAGCCAACCTCAAAGTTTGCAATGATTCAACAGAAGGATCAGGAAGTTTTTCTTCCCAAATAAGGGATGTTGCTTAAATCCAGGAAGATCAAATTTAAACTGGAGCAAAGAGCAGACAATGGAGAGCTTGGAAAAACGAGCAGTCCAGTAACTGAAATTAACTACTTTAAAACCAAATTATTTTCAGTATTACTTGACCTGAGCTGCCAGACTGAACCGCTACAAGGAAGTTCCTGAGCGACCGAGACTTTTGGCACAATCATCCAGCCAAACCTCTGCCAATGCAAGATTTCCAGGGAACAGACTTCTAACACTGATAAAAAGACATGGTTTGGATAAATCAGTTTATGTGAACAGATCATCTAAAATATCATGGAATCCCAGACTGGATTGGGTTGGGAGGGACCTTAAATCCCAATGGGCAGGGACACCTCTCACAGACCAGGTTGCTCCAAGCCCTCTCCAAAACTTCCAAGGTGCTCATTTAATGCATTCCACTATAACTACAAAACAGAATTCATCTCATTAATGTATCACTTATTGTACAGAACATCTCTCAGGTCTGAGATTTTCATGCTTCATGTGTAAGCAATAACTGGATTTAGAGGAATTCAATGTTATTTTCTCCAATTCAATTGCCAGAATGGCCTTTTCTCCTTTTATATTAAAAACAACCTTTATTTTCTGATAAAGAAATCTTTTCTTTTCTGAACCTTTTTCCATGCAGTGTCTTTGTTCCATCTGTACTCAAGACCTTTTTCATTGGAGAATCTTTAAACCAAATCTCCCAAGACCAGGAATATTCCCATGCCATCACCTACAGGACTCAGCATGAAGCGGCTGAGCTCTTCAGAGCCATCACTTTTTCCAGGATATAAAGAATTCCATGGGATTTTATATATTGAAACAGCTTTCCCCAAGAGATGCACTTCAGAAGAAAACCCAAGGGGACTAAATTTACATCTGCTCTGATTTCAAACATCTGCAGTTCAACTAGGGATTAATGCAACCCTGTAAAGACATTATGCTCCTTTCCCATTGGATTCAGCAAGTTTCCAGGAGTCCTTATCACAGAGGGGAGTTTGCTGCTGCAGGAAAATTGCAGGAATAAGCTGGCACAGGAGAGAAAAATCTGGCTGGGTGCAAAATCTTTTTGGGGAGAGGGGGGAAAAAAAAACCAACCATCCCAAGCAATCCCCAGAGCTTCCTGCTCCCCAAATAACGCCTTATATTTGACTGACATGAGCACTGAAGGGTACGAACCAATAAATACTTGAAATTTACCTAAATATTTTAAACTGCCTTACCATCAGAACTCGTCAGAACAAAGCTCTCAGCCTGGGATTGCTTCTTCCCAGCAGTCCCTCTGGGAAACCACTGCAGATCTATGGGATAAACATCACCTGGAAGCTGCAGCACTCGAGTGCTCTCGCTGGTCACAGGGGTCCATTTCAGGATCTGGTGGTCATCACTGCAGGAGTAGAGCTCGTCAGCTGTTGTCCACCCCACACAGCTCACCAAGTCCTTATGTTTCACTCAATTAAGGAATCTGAAAAGTCTAACTATTAAAAATAGTCAAATACCCCATCTTGGCTATTCAGAACTGAAGGGACAACACAGGAAGATTATTTTGATAAGACTGCGTGGAATGTTTTATATTAAAAAAAAACCCCATCTTGTTTTTTTGTTCTTTTGTGTCAAGAAGAGCTGGTAAAAATTCAGCCAAAAATAAAGCAAATTTGATAATACAGCAAATTATCAGGATGTAAAGTGATTGAAACATGGCTAAAATGTTGGGTTAATGGAGGGTCTTAGTGCAAAATACAAGTGCAAAACATCCAACTACCATTCAAAAGCGTTGGTTTATTAACACCACATCATATGTAAGTGTTCAATATCTCTTAAAAAATCGTCCTTAAAGGCTGAACTCAATGACAAGGGGAACAAAGGAAAAACAGGGAAAAAAAGCCATCTGCAATTTACTAATACTTTACTGTCATTTCAACAATAAAAAATTATCTTCTGGAAGAGTGTATTCAGAATGAACATGATGTTCCATGTTTTTTTCTGTGACAAAGGATATGTTTTGGCTCCTTTAAAAGGGAAATCTTCAGTCTCATCTCAGTTGTTCAGATGGAGCATTAAAACCATCTGTTATAACTGTAATAAAATAAAACAAATATATATATAAGTATGTATAATTCGCATAATATATATGCATACACAAGCAGCCAAAATTAAAAAGGAAGACACTAACACTAAAATTAAAAGTTCTGATGTAATATTACATCACCACTGGGGAAAAACAAGCACCAAGAAATGCCTGAATTTATATATATAAATATAAATACCTGAAGAAATACCTGAGTTTAAAGAGAATTCTGTTTTCACATTATGTAACCGAATATGGGCAACTTGAAGAAAAAATGATGCTGCGAACAGCATGAATCCTTGAATAACTAAGGCTGGAAAAAGACCTTTTAAGATCAAGCCTGAAACATCAGAGGTTGGAGCACTGCAGATCCCTCGTGCTGACACACAGCCAGGAAGGGAAAATTGATATTTTCATTTCAAAGTCCAGAACTTTATTGTAATTTTTAATGCATTTTAATCGCTCTGTATGTGCCGCTAAAAGGCTGAACGCCCAGCCCGGGCCGTCCGCGGGTACATCCGTCACTACCAGCCCATGCGCTCTTCACATCCCAAGGAATCCAGCAGCGGCTCCGCTGCAGTTTTAGGAGAAATGTGGCAATAACCGGGAATTATAACCAGGAATTATCCCGACTCGGAGAAGCCAAAGTGCCTCACGCCTCCTTCCTTTCCCATCCGGAGCTGCTGGCTGGAGACGAGGATCAGGGACGGCGGAGGAGATGGAGCAGGAGGGGATGGGGGGAGCAGGGAATGCCAAAGGCGGGATGGGGGCAGCGCAGGGAAGGAATGCCAGAGGGAAGGAAGGGGGAGCACCGGGAAGGAAAACTAGCGGGCGGGATAGGGAAGGAAGGCAACGGGAAGGGACGGGGGCAGAGCAGGGAAGGGGAAACAGCGGCAGGATGGGGGCACCGGGAAGGAACGCCACAGCAGGATGCGGGGAATGCTGAGGAGGAAAAGCGGCCGGCGGAATGGGGGGCACGGAGAAGGAGACGCCAAACCCTCGGGGCAGCCTCGGCCACCACCGCCCGCGCCAACACCCACTCTTCCCTCCGTTTCCAGCTTTCCAAGAAGCAGATTATCCAAATACCACAAAATACAATACTTCCTCCCGAAGGCCACCAGCAGCCGGGGGTCCCCCCGCCTTGCCCTCAGCTGTCCCCCCGGAGCTCTCCCTCCCCTCCATCCGTCCCGTCCCACGCCCGGCCGGGGGTCACGGCTCCCGACCCTCTCGCCCACCGCGGCGGTGACTCAGCCGAGGGGAGGGGGACGGCGGCCGCCGCCTCCCCAGCGCGCCTTTACCTGCGCGGGCAGCGGGAGGCAGCGCGCAGAGCGGCGGCCGGAGTCCGCTCCCGGAGGAACCCGGGGCGATCCCGCCGCCAGCTCCCGGCGGATCCCGGGATGATCCCTCCTCCCTCTCCCGTCGCCTCAGGAGCGGCGGCACCCGCTCCCCCCGCCGCCGAACGCCGCCGTCTCTATGGCGACTTCTCGCGAGACCGCATCCTCTTCGTCCTCCTCCTCCGCCACCTCACGGGTCCCCCCACCGGCCCCCCCAAGGTGCCACGGCGCCGCCCGTTAATTAATGAAACCCGCTTCAAAATCGCCGCGCTGTCGCCATTTTTAATTCTTTTTCTCACTCGTAAAAAATTTTTTTTATAATTTTTTTTATTATTATTTTTTAACCAGAGCGCGTCGCTCAGCAACCAAGCGCCGCCCACTGACCTACTTCTAAAATTAAAATTAACCCCTTTCTCCGCCGGCACGGCCGCGAGGCTGAGTTTCCGTGTCGCCCTCACGCCCTAATGTCTCCCATCCCTCCATCTCTCCCCAGAAAAAGCCGCTCCGGGGGGATTTCTGGCCGCTTTCCCCTCCCCGCTGTAACGAACACAAGATGGCGGGCGGGGGCGGCGGTGCCGTTCAAACCCGCGGGCCCGGCCCCTCCCGTCCCAGCCTGCCCCGCGCTTTTCTAACGAATTTCGGTTCGAGTTCGCCGTTTCGGCGCCATTTTCGAGTGTGGAAGCTGCCGAGCTTCCATAGCATCCGGAGCCGGCCGCGCTGCCGCCGCCTCGCCGGGGCACGGAGCCTCCGGGACGAGCAGGTACGAGCTCGGCGGGAGGAAGCGATGGTGGTTCGCCTCAGGGCGGTGGGGTGGGGGGGCTTTGCGGCGGAGGAGGTGCCCTCAGGGGGCTGCCCCGGGCAGGGGGTGCTGAGGGGATGGCGCTGATGGGGGAAAAAGAGATGCTGGGAGAGTTAAGGGGAGACTGAGGTGGAGATAAGGACTTTCGAGGGGGAGACAAGGGGTGTTGAAGGGAAGGTGCCGAGGGGAAAGGCTGGGGTGTTGAGGGGAGGCAGAGGGTGCTGAGGAGAAGGCCCTGAGGGGGAGTCAGGAGGCGCTGAGGGAACGGCGGGTTCTGCCCCGCGCCTTATTTCCCCACTTCCCTCCTCGCCCGGAGGGAGCAAAAGCGGCGGCAGCGCCTCTCCCCGGGCTGGGCTGCCCCGCTGGGGGTCCCCCCGAGGGCTCCGGGCACGGCGGGTCCGTCGCGGCTGCTGTCGGCACAGGGCTGTGAGGAGCGGGTCCCAGAGGGGCTGTGCAGCCCAAGGGACCCCCGGGGACCGCGGCTCGGAGGACGGCGACGTTCCGGGACGCGTTTGGGTAGCGGAGAAACGCGATTTTAATCTGCTTAGAGCAGGGACCCTTCTAGCCGCAGCTCTGCCTGCTGCTTTGATGCTTGAAGGATGAGAGAAAAATCCCAAGAAAGCCCTTAACGACTGGCCACTCGCTTAAAAGAGCTGGACTCGATGATCCCCGTGGGTCCTTTCCAACTCGGAATATTCTGGGATTCTGTGACTTGGACAGAGCGTGACAAGGGTGCAGTCTGGCTCCTTAGGCTTTTAAAAAGCCCCAGATTTGTCACTGACAGGGCTTGTCGCTATCAGATTTAATCGGCTGTTAATAAGGAAGCTTTTCTGCCCGTCTCCGGCTCTTCTTTTCGCCATCCCCGTAAGGAAAACGGCGCTTGGCAGGAGAGATGCTTTTACCAAACACCTTCGAGCTGGCTCGGGGGAGGGGCTGGGCACGAATTTGTTAAATTTGTTAGAGACTATGTGGCAGCTGATTTATCGCGATTTAAAAGCTGAGGTCAAGTCGTTCGGCTTGTTCGTTCTGGTGAAGTATCCGGGGGGGGGGGGAGGGGTGGGAAGGGAAATAGGTCTATATTGCACAATTCTGTTGGAGTGGAGCAGTTTGGGAAAAAAAAATAATAAATAAATGCGCTTTGAGAGGCTGTAATTGTCCGCGACAGCCATTGCGGAACAGTTCTGAACGGGGGCATAGACTCATATTGCCTGAAAATGAGTTCTGTCTCTCATTTTCCCCCTCCCCCATTGTCCCAAATGAAGGACTCTCTTGAGAGTGTGGGTTGGGGGTAGGTCTGAAAACGTCAAATGATTGGCACCAATTGTAAGATGACTTTCTAACCACGTCAGTTTTTTATCTTGTGAGAAGTAAACTTTCTCATGTCTGTTTTTCTGCGAACTCACTTCGCCACTTGCTGCGATTTCAACTCTTTGGGGAGAGTTTCGCTCCTCACTCGTCTTTTCTTCTCATCGGGTGCTTTCTCTTCACCCGTTTGGGGAGCTGTGCTCAAGTGCCAGCTGATGGCTTTTGTAGTGCTCGTCCTTGCTCAGATCACTTTAACATCCCAGCTAGATGAAGGTATTTCGTTTTTGCTTTCTCTCTGAAATGCTGAATGCTGGCAGGAGGGGTTGTGTTGTGTTTTGTGAGCAGAGTGTGTTGATTTAAATTATTTAAGAGTCAAGTCTTTGCTATAACCACGCAGGGCTTTTGTTTCTCTATCTGTTTATCAATCTCTCTATATCCATACAAATATTTAGCAGGGATTATTGAAAGTAAAGCGAGTGTCAGGTCTGAAATATAACGAGTTCTTCCAGGAGGGTAGAGACATGTGGCTCCTGGGCTTGTTATTCAATGTGTCTTTAACTCTTCTGCCCCCAGCACCCCGGTGGCTTTCAGGGAGCAAAGTCACCGCTCCGAACGTGTCCCCACGAGTTGGCAGCAGGTCGAGCCACGCTGCTACTACAGACTAGGGGCAGCCTCTGGTTCTGGGGGTGATGTATCTTAAAATATATCGTTATGAAGCTAACCTCGATATTTTGTTTCAAAGTCGGACTTTTGTCTCCCAAATACCTCCAGTCTTAAGTTTCTAAATGAGTCAAGCGTCTGGGCAGAGGTGTAGGTGAATTTCTTGTGGGGTTGTAGCTGGGTGCTGAGATCACGGGGTTCTCTTGTTTGTGTTAGCAAAGGAGATAGAGCCCTTCAGTTGTTTGATTGCTTGGAATGGAAGGGGAGCAGCTAACAGGGACCGTGCCAGGCAAGAGCACCAAAACCTCCACTGCAGCCCATGGGAAGGGCAGGGAGCCCTTGGAGGAGTCCTCCATGGACGTGGAAGTGGAAAGCGAAGGCACCAGGGAGCCTGACAAAGAATCTCCCCAAGGTACGTCTGGGCTGGCTGTCGTGGTGCTGATTGAGCCTCCTTAGCAGCAACTTGAATTTCCCAACTCTCCCAGATGGGATTTGCTCTTTTCCCTTTTACAAAGCAACGCTGAACCCCCTGGCAACTTAAAGCTGCTTTTATGTTGAAAAAAAAGGTCCAAAGAGCTCGCGAAGAGTTAAAGGGTTTGGCCCAGTGCAAGTGCAAAATGGCAATTTGTAGACTTTCTCCTAATAAAGCCTATTTCGGGGCTCTGATTTGGAACGTTGTACTTCAGATTGTAGTACAACAGCAGGATTTTTCAAATTTATAGGGAGCCAGTTGTATGGGATTTCTTGGAATGGAATAAATGTCAAGTTTATTTACTTAACTCTTAAAATGATTTGACTTTCTTTTTCATGAAGCAGTGTGTTTTCTTGAGTTCCTTGAGTTGAGCTTTCGCAGAAAATACCTGCAAAACCAGCAGCTGTGTCACTTTTTAGGGAGCCTGATGTGCAGCTGTTAAAGGCAGGTATTTGACAAACAGATGAATACACTGGAATTGGTGGCAAAAATCTGCTGCCTGTTGGAAGAAGGAGCTGCTGGTGCCTGGGGAAAAGCTGCTCTGCTGATATCCAGGGGGCCAGTTTGTTTTCGTAACAAACTTCCTGTCTTTGCAGAGCGGCCGTGCTGTCATTGCAGCTTTCAGAGCCTCGTGCAGAGATCCCCAAATCTTGCCCAGTGACTCTGAAATGTGGCTTTGCACTTATTCATTAGGAAGGCTTTGCCTGCTTCAAATTTGCAGATTTATTGTGATGGTTGGAGCTGTTGGAATTGCAGGGGGCCTGTTAAAGTGTGTTGGAATAAGAATTACATAATGAAAGAACAGACCCAGTGATGGGACATCTTAAGTAGCTCTTAAAAAAACATTTTGTTTGTGGAAAGAAGAATTTTAATTCCACTCGGCTCATATTAATAATTACAGGCCAAAATGTAGTTTGGTTCAGACAGAAGTGATGTTTGCTTTCTGGGTTCAACATTTTAAAAGGTGTCAAATCATTGAAAGCTTACAGTTGATTTTATTTTTTATTTTTTTTTTATCTTTCTGTTTATTTGGATGGGTTTTAGCAGCCTCAGATGAGGCGGTGGATAATCGAAGTTTAGAAGAGATTTTGGGTAGCATCCCTCCTCCCCCACCTCCAGCAATGACCAGTGAACCTGGTGCTCCTCGTCTCATGATCACTCACATTGTAAACCAGAACTTCAAATCCTATGCAGGGGAGCAAACTCTGGGACCTTTTCACAAGGTATCTTTCTTTTTCCTTAAGTAGTTTTGAACTGAAGCTAAAGACTTCACTGGGTGGCATTATTCCTTCCTGCATTTTCATCTCAGCTGACCTCAAAATAACAGAAAAAAATATTTAAGGTTTAGAAATATTTTGATAGTAATATTCTAAATTAAGTAGAGAAAACAGTTAAGTGCAACTTTCCAATGCCGTGCAATTTTAATTTGTCAGCACAGCTTAGAAAAGCTCTCTTTTCTCCTCATTTCATTTGCTGCAGAACTTTTAGAGCTGTGTTTGAAGAAAGAGAATATTTTTTAGTGCCCACAAGAGACTTACGTGGCTGAGCATGAAACTTTGCTTGTGAAGGCTGCGAAGTGCAGGGCTTTGGGTTAACCAGAGCAGCTGGGAAAGCTGAGCTCAGCTGTGGGGCTTTTATTCACTTTTACCTTTGGCACCAAAAGCTCAGCTCTCGGACACTTGCACGCACGAGGAACAATTGTGCTTCAAATGGGTGATGGACACTGGCAGGATTTATTCCCCTTTGAAGATCACTTCTTTTCCCCTTCTCTGCGCAGCGTTTTTCATGTATTATCGGGCCGAATGGCAGTGGCAAATCCAATATCATTGATTCCCTGCTTTTTGTGTTTGGCTATCGAGCCCAAAAAATCCGATCCAAAAAACTCTCGGTGCTGATCCATAATTCTGATGAGCACAAGGACGTCCAGAGCTGTTCCGTGGAAGTTCACTTCCAAAAGATCATTGACAAGGTATGTATGATTCCAGGTTTCTTCCTTTAAGGAGCTGGAAAACTTCTAGTATTTGCTTATTTTCGTTGGAGCTGGGGAAAACTTCAAAGCATGATTAGTTTACCTTTGGAATATAAACCATCAGTGTTAATTAACTTTAAAAAACCTCTGTTGACTAGTGCAGCTCTTAAAATCTTAGCAAGGATTCTTTTATTTGCTGCAGGACTAATATGTGGTAGATTTCTGTTTGAAAACAATTTAGAAATTTTTAATCATCATTTTAAGAAGAACTCGTTTTAATTTGTAATCTTGTTTACCTCAAGTAAATAAATTTATTTCTGCAATTAAAAGAATTTAGTAAAGATTTGTAAGTATGTTTGGATATAGTAGATGTTCTTAAATGTATGACACAAACATATCTGTTAAGAATTAAAACCTATTTAAGCAAAACTTTTCAAACCAAGTAGAAATTATTTTAGGTTATCTAAATTTAGAAAAACATAAAATGAATTTGAAACTTATTTACACTTTGTGTACTGTAAACATGCCTACAATTTTATAACAGATTTTTCAGTAAAAATTCTGGACCCCACATTTTACCACTAAAATTTTTTGAGGCTGATATTTTGTTTGAATGAAATAGAAAGTGCTGGCAAATTAAAAAAATATTTCTTTTGCTTGATGCTTTGTGTATTGATAAAAACTTTAGCACTTTTTTGTTCATTTATTGCAATTGTGGTACAAAGAATTTATTTCTCTTAATTTAAATTTCTTTTTTTGTGCACAAATCCAAACTTTTACATTTAGGGTCAACCAAAAAACTGGGAAGTGTACACTGAAATTCCAAAAATGGTGTTCATAAGGTGGCAACATTTACAGCCTTTTTTAGCAACTGTTTGAAAAGATATTTATTTTTTTCCTTTTTATATTTATAATAACCAGACTAAAAAAATTAAATCTATTTAAAATTTTTAAATTTTTTTTGTTTACTTTGTGTTAACATCCAGAAGCTGAGTTTGGTTTAAAACCAGAGAGCAATTTGAGAGCTCTTGGGGGTTAATCTGGGTGAGTTTTAACTTCTTAAAGCCTGGCACAGCTTTATTTTGGCTGCTGCTCTGGAGGTAAATGGAAGCTCTCTCTGAAGCTGCTGCTGTCGCATTTGTGACATCTGTAGGGTTTGGCTTTTTTATCTTGTGCAGTTTCTCTTTGGAGCTCTGAGCTGAGGGCAGCTCTGGAGGAGCTGGAAATGCAGAGAGCTCTGCAGTCCCCAGGGCTTCCCAGAGTCACTCCAGGCTGGGCCAGCACAGCCACTGCAACCTGGGGCATTGGAAAGGGAATTCATGCAGCACTTCCCAAGCAGCAGCTGCTATTAGAGGTGGGAAAGGCATCAGGTGAAGACAGTTCAGGGTGGTTCTTTGTCCCCTTCTCAGAGGATTTTTTTTGTTGCTGTTTTCCCCTCTGTTTTTGAGAGATGAAATTTTAAGACAGCTCCCACTTCTACAGCTCAGAGTCCACGAGAAAAGCATCTCATGATGAAACTTATCTGCTTAATTGTGAAATAGGAGGTGAATCCACAGCTACAGTAATTGTTGCTCTGGCTTTGTGTTTCCTCAAAGCAGGAAGGAGATGATTACGAAGTCATTCCAGACAGCAAATTCTGTGTCTCTAGAACTGCCTATAGAGACAATTCTTCCACCTACTACATCAACGGCAAGAAAAAGACATTCAGAGATGTGGGGATGCTTCTCCGTAGCCATGGGATTGATCTGGATCATAACAGGTTCTTAATTTTACAGGTTGGTGTGTGAATAAAACCGATTTGAAGGTTGTATTTCCAGTTAAAACTCTTAACAAGTGCAGGATTGAAATGTTGCCTTGGAGGCCTTGAAGTGCTGTAGCAGCACATCATGGTTTGCATGCTCCGCTCAAGGTGCGAATCATTATTTGCTGCTCTAGCAATTGGAGGCCCAGAAGCAGTTGGGGATCCTGCTGTCCCTTTCTCCAGGAGGGATTTGTGCTCCTGGCTGCAGGAAGGAGTTTGGGGTTCCTGCTGTCCCTTTTTCCAGGAGGGATTTGTGCTCCTGGCTGCAGGAAGGAGTTTGGGGATCCTGCTGTCCCTTTTTCCAGGAGGGATTTGTGCTCCTGGCTGCAGGAAGGAGTTTGGGGTTCCTGCTGTCCCTTTTTCCAGGAGGGATTTGTGCTCCTGGCTGCAGGAGGGAGTTTGGGGTTCCTGCTGTCCCTTTTTCCAGGAGGGATTTGTGCTCCTGGCTGCGGGAGTTGTGCTCGTTCCGCCGTAGCAGCACGTAAATATTGGTGTGTAAAAGAAACCTTCAACCCCAATATTATTGTGCTGCTTCAGCGTGGCAGAGACTCAGCAACTGGGGGTGCTTTTATCTGAACTCCATCGATATTAATTTAAATTGGAATTGTTGAATTGCTTCATCTTCTGTTGTCTGCAGCTCTCAGAGACATGGTTTTACTGAGGAAATGTGTGGAAAAATGAACTGTGCAGAAAATAAGTGCAAGAAGAGTCCCCTGAACTGTGTTTGTTGTTTACACTTGTTTACCAGCTCCAGAAATAGCACATTTATAACCAATTACAGGTTACAGCCCATACTGTAAAAATAATCACAATTTGTCAATATAATATCATTTATATTCATGTTTGACCTTCAGATTCTGAGGCTTGCTTGCATCTGTTTGCTGTTTTAAAGTCAGGCTGAAGGGAACAACATTAATTTTTTTCCTAGTTTTTTAATAATGAGAATTTTGCTACGTGCCAGCCAATTAAAATGTAAATTAAGCTACAAGTATTTAAATATTAATTCCATTAAATAACTATTTCTGCCATTACCTGTAATTACTAATAAGTCCCAAATCTACTCTGGCCTAGAAATCAGTGCTCAGTGGGAGCTTCCCAAGGTCTGAAGTGTTT
This sequence comes from Tichodroma muraria, assembly GCA_013390105.1. Classification (NCBI taxonomy): domain Eukaryota; kingdom Metazoa; phylum Chordata; class Aves; order Passeriformes; family Sittidae; genus Tichodroma; species Tichodroma muraria. Next base: position 17,047 of record WAAG01022018.1, read on the forward strand.
TAATAGAGTTTATTTTAGGCCTGGTTCTGTCAAAGGAGCTTCCAGTTCCCCTCTAAAAAAACAAAATATTTAAAAAAACTTGTAGCTGGGTGGCTGTGCTTGCTTCACTTCCTCCAGCCTTTCTGTGCAGTCCTTTTTTATAGCTACACCCACAAAAAGAGGATATCTCTGTTTGTAAGTCTCCATGCCAATTAATTATTTCCTCCAACACTTTATTCCTGTATTTTCTGCTTCAAGATGGAGTGAGAAGCATCTCCAAGAAAACAACTTGGAGTAAATACCTCCTTTTCTTTTTTTTTTTTTTTTTTAAAAATACAGTTGTTCTGAAACCTCATTTTGCCAGAATTTCCAGAAGGGAGAAATGTAAAGTGAAAGATGAAGTAGGGTGGGAATGCTGGGGCAGAGGCATCCAAAGCTCAGAGTTAGAGAACATCAGGGGCAGGGGAGGGGAACATTTGCAAAACAATATCGATATCATAATTTATTTTATATTTCCCCCCCCTCCAAAGGGATTTGTTTTCTACTCCCACAAATTGTTTCAATGAGGAGAGCATCCCTTTTTTTTCCTAAAAGCTGGAATTTCAGGCTTTCCACCCTACAAAGGGAAATAAGGGGAAGTAGAGGAAATATTAACCATAAACCAGAGTATTCCCACCATCAGTTTTATTTTTCATCCCACCAGGCTTTGTCTCAGAAACTGCACTGAGATTTTCTGCTTTTTTTTAGTCTTTCTGACTGAGGGCAGGGCCTTTCTCTTTGCCTTTTTAAAGTGAAATCCACTGATCTGACTGTCCAAAATTCAGTATTTCCACTTGGGAAATGCAGCAATATTTTCCACGGAGTGACAGCAGAACTTCAACCTCCAAATCCTAAAATTTATAATTGGAAGGAAATAAAACCATCTAAGGCTGTGGATTGTTATCACAAGGGTTGCATATTTACCCCCCC
>WAAG01022018.1:18037-30088 GCA_013390105.1 Tichodroma muraria
TTGATTATTTTCCCCCCCCCCCCCCCCCATGTTTTCCTAAAAATTATTTAAAATTGAAGGGATAAGTAACAGGTTTATTTGGCTTTTACTCATATTTTAACAGCAAAACCAAGAGTTTAATTAAACTAAGTTTGACCAAGTATTTCTCATTTAAAATAAGTTATAAATCTGTGATTTTTGACTGTATCATTGGGGTGTAATTAAAATATTTCGTCTGTACTCTAGATTTTGGGGAAAAATATTAATTAAGGATTATCAAATGTTGATTTGGGTGTGACAGAACATTTGCTGTCAGTACTAAAGAAAATGTTGTAGGAGAACATGTCCTACATGCAGTAACAGCACCTTTAGAGCTTTGATTTTATCTTGCTCACATAATTGCCATTACTCAATGGAAAATATTTGCTTTTTAGAGGACTGCTTCAGTTTTTGCTTCCTTCTCCCCCTTTCACCCCCTATTTTGCAGTGTTTTTCTGCTGATTTTGGTGCTTTTTAGAGTAAAATTTGAAAGCTTAGTTTTGATCTATGTATTTCTGCTGATGCCAAACTGAAAATATTCAAATCAAACTGCTGCTGACTTCTGTGAATAACATCACAAAAAAACCCAAAAAAAACCAAACAAAACACCGGTGGGAAAACAGAAAATGTGAGAGTAATTGAGTAGTTCTAGAAAAATTACAAAATTCTGTGCCTGAACTTGCAAATTGAAATAAATCTGGTTTCAAAATTCTTCTGGTTCCAATGGGATGTTGCCAGCACAGAACAGGAGGAGTTTGTCACTTCTGGGATCCTTAACTCCAACACTCCACAGGGCATGTTTTTAATAAATTGCCCTGTGCTTTTAGTACTTCAGGAACAGACAGCTATTTTGCATTATTATAGTAATTATTATTTAAAATTATCACAAATATGTTGCGTTTTAAATGAGCTTGCTGCAGCCTGAAACTGCAACATGAAAAAGTGCATCTTGTCACTTAAAAAAGAGAGTTTAGGGGAAAATCTGGCACCTTGCTGCTGCTTTTCTGTCTTCCACACCTTCCAGGAACTTGGAGAGGTGTAAAGAACAACAAATAAAATAATTTAGCTTTCACTGAGGGCCTTGGAACCCTGCTCTGGCCAGGCTGACAAACTCAGAGTAAGTATTTGTGCTGTTCTCTGCAGTGACTCTTCTCAAAGGTTAAAACATCTCAGCCTCTTCCTCCTGCCTGCCTTCCTCTAAGGAATGATGAAAGGAATGGGAGCACTGGAGGAATGTCAGGTTTGGAAGTGCAGGGGGGAAATCTTTGGGATCTGGGGTCACCTCTGGGATGGGCAAGGTGAAAAGCAGAGTCACCAAAAAGGGTGGAAAAGCCAAGTGGAGCTGCCCAGGTGACGCCCAGGCAGCCCCTTTGCACACAGATATTGCAGAATTCGTTCTGCATTCATGGCAGCAAACTTCTAAATTGATTTTCATTTATTTCAGAATCTTACAAACAACTTAGAACTGGTTTAAGTCAATTTTGTCCTAATTACAGTGGTATTTCACTTGAATATAGTTGATAGACTTAATTAAAATATTCTCCTGTAATCTTAAGTCTGAACAACTGCAGGGATTTTATTTGGTGTATTTTGTAACTGATTGGAGCTCAGTTTCATCCTGTGGCAAGATGAGGTTGCCAGGAAGGAAATTCTGTCAGGTTTTTCACCTGCTCCTGTGTGGAAACAACGTGGGAGTCACTTCCAGGGGAGTGGGGAGGAAACGAGGGACAGATTTTCTTCTCCTTTGAGATAAACCAGAAATTCCCAATTGTTGAGGTCGGTGCTCCTGATGGTTCATTGGAGCTGAGGCTATAAATGGGATTATAAATGGAATTATAAGAAATCTGTGCTGCCAGTAGTGGGAGTGAAGAGAGGGTTGTTCCTATAGGAAATTCTGCAGAAAAAATATGGACAAATGGGAGGAGAAAAGGAGTGAGAATTGCATCATTTCTTTAGAACACCCCAATAACAAATCAAGCATTGCAGGCTGGGTTTGCCAATTCCTGACTTAAATTCCAAAGTGACTCTGGATTTGCACTCATTTGTGCTCTTACGTTAAACACAGGAATGCCCTTAAAACTTCTAAACTTATTTCCAGAAAGCAGAAAAGTTTTTAGAAAATAATAATTAGTTTTTAGAATAGTTTTGTGCAAAGAACTGAATGTTGTGTGAAGGCTCAGTCTGAGGTTTTCCTCATCTCTGGCCAGTGGTGACTCTGTAGAGTTTTATATGTACATTTTATTTTTTATTTGCCTTTATTTCCCCCTGAGTTTTCCTGGAAAGGAAGAGGGTTTGGTGCTTTTTTCCCCTCCTGTGTATTCACCATGTGGTAAAATTGAAGGCTAAAAATGTGATAGGATTGCAAGCATGAAATAATAGCAACAGTAACATGGAATGACAGGGAAAAATCCCAAAACAATCTGTTGTAACTTCCCAGAGCTGTGTTACAGCAGGAGAATAATGAGGTTATGGGATATTGACTCTCTCTCCATACGTATTCCAAAATCCATGGATGCAGAGATGGAATTCATGGGCAGAGCTTAGTGAGATGGGCTAAAATAAATAAAGAAATAAATTGAAGATACAGAAATTCAGGACTTATTTTTGCCATTCTTTACTGTACTCCTCCTTAAAAAGGAGAGCTGCCATTGTGGTAAAGTGGGGGAAAAAACCCCAAAGCCAAGTGTGAGAAAAAAAAATTGAAAAACTGACAAATTGAAATCTGGGAGAGAGGGTGAAATCAGTGGAAGCTGCAGACACGGAAAGGGAGACACTTGTCTCATCTTGCTGCCTAAAGGCTTTTTGAAGAGAAAAATGCACTTTTGGTGCCTTGTTATCAAGAAATGGATGGCACAAAAGAGCCAGGAAATAAAAATGTAGTGAGAAAACAAAATTCCACAACATCCAGGCTACTTTTGCTCTAAATTTTCCTCCCCCTTGGCTTTTGCTGCAGCTCCAGGTTGTGTCAAAGAGGAGGGATTGGAGCTGAAGGAGCCAAAAGCTGAACTTAGGAGCAGAAACTTTGTAGCTGTGCTGGTTCTGCTCCTTGTGCAGGAGTGGAGTAAAGGACCAAAGGAAAAGCAGGAATTAATCTTGGATTTTCTCTTTGAAATCTCTAGAAAAACAGCTTTCTAATAAACATCCCAGATGTTTTAATGTGATTTTCCTTCCAGCAAATCCAGTGTCCCTGTGTCACTCTGGCTCTGCTCCTCGTGATGCTGAGGAGTTTTCAGCTCCTGGAGAAACTCTTGCAAAATCTGTTCATTTCCATTTGCTTCAGTGTTTGAGAGAATTGAAACATTGCTGTGCTCTGGGAAATAGAGTAAAATATCACTTGACTTTGGTTAAGAGATGTTTGCCCTGTGCTAGGTCGCTTTGTCTTGAATTTCATGGTAAAAAGATAAGAATGGAAATTGGGGTGTAATTTGAATTCAGATGGGTTTTTTGCAATTGGACAAACAAATAGATTTTAGCTCTGGCTGCTCCAATCCTCCACAAAAGTGTGAGTTAAGGTGGTTTTTACAAAAATTACATTAAATTTTAATTACCCATGCATTTTTAGTACTATTTCATCACAAATGTCCCTTAATCTTGTGATGCTTGATAGTTTAAATTATGTCCCAATCACTGCATTCAGATAACAATTCTATTTCATTTATGTAACACCATAAAATTGCAAACTAATTTATGTAATCACTCAATTTAGAAAGCGAATGGTACATATTGAGAAGTTACAGTATTAAGGTATTATTATTGTTAAACATTAAGTTACAAGATAATTGGAATTGTGCTGGAACAGGTGTTATGGCTGGATTACAGTAAAGTTTGCTGAGCCTCAAAAGATTTTGGTCTCAATAAGAACTTCCTTCTATGGGGGTTTTAAAAAGCTTTAAAAGCTTTTCTGGTTTAAAAATATGCTGCTGCTACAGTGGAACTACTAAAATATTATTCTGAATTTTTAAAAATTGTCTTACAAATACTAAATATTCTTAAAAATACCAAGTATCATAGTCACAGTTGTCATACATTTAAGTTTTCTGGTGGTTTAATGGGGTTTTGAAGCAAATTTATATATTTTGACCTGTCCCTCCCCAGCCAGGGAAGGTTTTCCTAATCCCTAGTTTTGCATTTTCCAGGAAATATTTTCTCTAAAGCCACTTCTCCTGAGCACAGCTGTGATTTTCACTTCAGTCAGGTGTCACATTTTTCCACCTGTGAGCAGCGGTGCAGAGCTCCCCTAAAAAAAAAAAAACAACCAACAAAACAACCCACAAAACTTGAATCACCACAACTGCACCACAAAATTCCCCTCAAAACCCACCCTGAGCTCCTGCCCAGAGCACGCTGCAGGGCCAGCTACTGCATTCCAAGCTCTCCCAAGGCTGTCAGCTTTTTTAAGCTGAGTTTAAGACAGCAGAAATTGAGAATCCAAAATCCTGAAGAGCTGTTTTTACCTCCTTGGCGCCGTAATTATTCTGTGGGCTGTTGACAAAGAGCTCTGGGAATGCTGCGGTGGCAGTTTAGACGGAACTCGGGGTGTTCGAGGTGCTGCCTTCCCAAAGCTTTTTCCCAAATATGCAGGGATGGAAAGAGGAGGCAATAATCAACAAAAACATCTTCCTAGGTTCTCCAGAAACAATTCCTCCTGCCAGGGAGGGATAGATGGGATAAGGGGAAGGAATTCCCAGAGAAGCTGTGGCTGCCCCTGGATCCCTGGCAGGGTCTGAGGCACCCTGGGCTAGTGAAAAGTGTCCCTTAAGGTCCCTTCCAACCCAGCAAGTGTTGTTTGTTCTTCCTGAAGAGTTCTCAGGTTGCTGAGTCAGTAGTTTTTCTAAGCCAGAGGCTTTTTGCCATCCCTGTCTCTTCCAGAGCAGAATTTTAGGACGGAACGTGGGGGCTGGATCCCGAAACTGCCTCGTTCCCGTTCAGCCCTGTCCCAGTGCCCCACAGTCCCAGTTACAGCCTGGGGGCTGGATCCTGTCCCTGCTGGCATCAGCACTTTGTGCCATTCACACTCCACAGCTTTGGGAAACAAGACCCAGTCCCCAAGGGAAAGAGGAAGGTTCTGGAACACAGCGCTGCGAATGGGGGTTCTCTGTGGGAGCTTGCTTCTAGACCACAGGTGCAGGAAAAGCCTCATGAGTAGGTCAAACCTTCCCTCTACCAGGGAGTTAGATAACCTTGTTTAAAATTCCAATCCATACACACCAGAAAACACTGGATAAATTCGGGTTGGAGCTGTGCTGACGGGATCAGCTGTTTTCCTGCTTTTAGGGAAAACAGCGGTTGCGGGCAAATTCAGAATTTTAAGCCAGTGCTGGAACCTGCTGCTGGTGTTGCCAGCCCTGAGACTTCTTTAAAACTCTCCCTCTTTACTTAGGTACAATAGAAAGTTAAATTCTTACATTGAGGATGTATCATAAGCATCACAGCTGTGATTTATTCAGCTGTGCAAAGAAACACAGGTTCCAAATGGCAGGAATTTATTCCTTATGCTTTTCACCAGAGGAGCCACTTTCCTTCCTTCCTCCCTCCTCTCCTTCCCTCTCAGCTTCCAGCTGAGAAGGGCTCTTCCCTTATTTTACAGCCTGGTCTCTGACCAGGTTTGTCCTGATTTGCCCAGGGCTCAGCTGATTGCTTGGAAACGTTTCCCCAGAGGAGGAGGTGGGGTGGGATTCCCAGTGGCTGTTCCCTGAGGAATTCTGTGGGAACTGGTGCTGGGATGTGTGTGCACAGTACAGAGCTGGAGTTGGCCACTTCCAGCTCCTGCTGTATCTGCATCCCACTGGATCCACATGGATGTGGAAGGCTGCAGGAGCTGGAATTTGGTTTGTAATTCCATTTAGAGCTCTTGCACTGAGTGTAGAACCTTCCCAAAGGGCTTGGTGGGTATGGAAGTGTGGAATGGCAGGATGGTTTGGGTGGGAAGGGACCTTGAATCCCACCCAGCCCCACCTCTGCCGTGGCAGGAACCCCTTTGCTGTCCCAGGCTGCTCCTTGGGCACTTCTGGGATCCATGGGCAGCCACAGCTTCTCTGGGCACCCTGTGCCAGGGCCCCCCACCCTCCCAGGGAACAATTCCTTCCCAAAATCCCATCCAGCCCTGCCCTCTGGCAGTGGGAAGCCATTCCCTGTGTCCTGTTCCTCCATCCCTTGTAAACAGTCTCTCCCTCTTTCCTGTAGCTCCTTCAGGCACTGGAAAGTCACAGTTCAGTCACCCTGGAGCTTCTCCAGGACAGAGCCAAGGCTGGTTTTTTTCCAGGAATTTCTTCCCTTGTGTGGCCGTTTGGTTCCTTGTTGGCATCGCCCATGGCTGGGTGTTGACATCCATTTTGATTGTCTGAGCAGAGCCTGCATTTCCTTTTTATTTTACACATTGCCCCCTGTCCTGAATCCCTGAGCCACAGGAAGGCAACTGAGGGGACAAATTCCAGAATTCCAGGGGTTCTGGTGGGAGCCCTGGCAAAGCTGGGGGTGCCAGCTCTGAGGAGCTGCCCGAGCTCCTTCCCCCCCTTGCTCAACAAATGTCTGCCTGCCCCGCCTTGGTTTCACTTTCACAACCTCGGGGCATTTCAACATTCACAAAGAGCAAAAAGGTTTGGGGCTTTTAAATTCGTTATTCAAATAATGGATCAAGTAATGAGCGCTGGTAATTAATAAAGAAACACTTAAATTGAGTTTTAGCAGTTATAAAATGTGTTTGCTCTGTTAATCATCGTGAAGAAGAGCAGGTACAACCTTTTCACTCTCCTTTATCAATTAAAGGAAACCTTTAATTTCTTTTCTGGAAAAAATTCTTTGAGTTTTTTTTCTGGAAACCTTTTTATTTCTTAAACTTGGGCTAGACTAAACAGACTTCTTTATATATTAACGTAATAAATAGTATAAAAGTAATACTTATTATTTAATTAATTATTTATAAATATACTTATTTTTACCCTCAATAAGAAAACAATTCAAGGACTTAAATTAGTGGGCTACAGAGAAAAACCCCACAACTGCATCATCAAATTTCTTAGAGGTGGTTAATTATCTTTAGCCAAATAATAAAAATTGGATTCATTCCTTGCATGTCCATTGTTGCCATTTTTCCCTGGTAAATCCAAGGTGAATTTCTGATTTACAGCACTAAGCATGAAGGCTGTAAACCCAGTGTAGAAACCTCTCAGTCCTGATCAGCATTGAGTTAAATCTTGCCTGTGATTGTTTTCTCCTGGATGTAAACAGAGGAAATGCTTTAATGCTGGAAGGAGAAAGATTTCTGACAGTCCCTGAATCGTTGAGGAGCTTGCACAGTTTCCTCCCCCAGGAGCTGACAGGCAGTTTTGGGGACAGAACCCTCACTTTTGTGGCAAAGGGAGCAAATGAGCAATTGGGGTTTCGCACAGTCCAGCAGCAGTTATTCACAAACTGATTGTTCTGCTTTTTGAGATGTGCAAGAAATAAAAATAAGAGTTGGGTTGGGGTTTTTTGTCTTGTCAGACCTGCAGCAGTAACACAAACTGTCCTTGTCACTGGCTCCGTTTAACCCTTTCGAAATCTTATTTTTGAAAATTCAAATTGTTTTTAATACCACCTAAATCACTTAAAATTAATGTGGTACATAAAGGGAAATTGCACATAGGAGCCCTCAGACCTAAAGAATCCTTTTCTTTCTCCACCAGGGAAGCCTCAGTTAAATGAATTACGGTTCCAGTTCATCCATCAGCCAGGATTTTATGGACTTTCTGTTTCTATAGAGACCCTTCAGGGACTTTAATCCTGATTAAACTCTCTTGCCAAGGGCCTGCTTTATTCTCTTCTTCTTTTTTAGGTTGGGCATACACATTTTGAATCTTTAGAGAATGAAGGAACAGTCAGACCTGAAGGGTGGGCCCACATCACCTTGGAGAGGAAATTTCTCTTCATTTTGATCTTTGTTTTCCCAAATAAATGTGGAGGCTGGACTTGATCTTGGAGATCTTTTCCAACCTTAGTGATTCTCTGATATTCCAGTTGGAATAATTTTGATTGCTGCCTTATTTTATTCTTTTTTTATAACGTCTCGTACTCATTCCATAGATTTTTTTTCAGAATACTTTCCCCATCCCAGGGAAAAACAAACAAACAAACAAACTAAGAAAAGACCCACCTAACTTTTGTTTCCCAAGGGGGAGGTGGAGCAGATTGCCATGATGAAGCCCAAGGGGCAGACGGAGCACGACGAGGGGATGCTGGAATATCTGGAGGATTTGATCGGATCCGCGCGGCTCAAGGAGCCCATCCGGACCCTGTGCCGCAGAGTGGAGCTGCTCAACGAGCGCCGCGGCGAGAAGGTGAGGAGGAACTCCTGGGGGATCCCAGCCACACCCCAGGATTCCTACACACAGCCCTGGGGAGAGTCCAAAATACACGGAATTCCCGCTGCCGGCCTGCTTTTGTAACGCTCCGCCGGCGCGTCGAGTGCTAAAAGGACTAAAAAAGCTCTAAATAAAATCAAAGATCCTTTTCCTTTATGGGGCCGTGGTAAATCCTGTGGCAGACTTGTTTTAAAGGTAACCAACACCTGTAGTTGTAGGAATTAAATTGGAAATGGCCGGTCAGAAGGCTGAGGTAAAGGAAATCTGTGAACGCGAAACTGAATTGTGTGAACGTCAACTTCAGAGCACTCGGAATCACGTTTCAGGATTTTTCCCTGTTTGAGTAGATATCTGTGGCTGTAAGAATTGATTCTGTGTGCACATATACTTCTGTACTTGTGCATTCTCCTTGGCTACAACAAGGTAAACCAGAAAATTGCCTTGCAGAGGTAATTCCTGATACCGTTTTTCCAGAGGATTCATGTCCTACAAAGGGTTTGGAATTTTCTCCTCATGCTTTCCTCCTGTAGTGCTGGCCCTGCCTCAGCTCTGCCCCTCTGTTTTCTCCAGTTAAATCGAGTTAAAATGGTGGAGAAAGAAAAGGATGCCTTGGAAGAGGACAAGAATAAAGCCATTGAGTTCCTTCGCTTGGAAAACCAAATATTTAAGGAAAAAAATCAGATCTGTCAATATTACATGTAAGTAATTCTCAAGCTTTTGGTTTGCTTTAATGTGGTGGGGCTGCTGGTAAACTTAGCTTCAGTATCTCTAATTAGAAATATTTTCCATTTCTAACCCCAAATTATGGGGTTTTTTTGATACTTCACATAATCCTGTTGTTACACTGAGAGCTGGAACTAGAGATTCATTGTGAAGATGGAGAAAAGTGAGGATTTATTGTTGTTTTATTTTCCTAGCTATGACCTAAAGAAACGAATAAGTGACCTGGAAATGCAGAAGGAGAAAATTAGTGAAGAAACGAAAAGTATTAATGAGAAAAGCACTAAACTTGCAGAGGAAACAAAAACCAAGAATAAAGCTTTGAAAGAACTTGAGAAGTGAGTACTTTAGGGAATGTGTAGTACTGTGTTCTACATGTTTCCCACCAAAAAATTAAGTTATTTGATGAGCAGAGTCACTTCTGGTACATCTAAATACACAAAGAAGCGTTTAAATTAATGCACAAAAATGAATTAAATGCACAAAAAATAAATTAAAGCAAATTCCCATTGGTTTAATTTGTTTATGGGTAAAATTCACAATTGCCATAAGAAAATGTCTGATCTTTTCAATGGATTTAAAATATTTCTTTATATTGGCTGCACAAAAAAAGAATTAGTAAATACTTTTTAGATTTACAACCCTAATGCTTAGGGACACGGATTTGGGGATTTTTTCCTGGTTTCCTCATTAATCTTTTATGCAGAAATTGTGTTTCTTAAAATTGCTTTGCCTGGGTGATGATCCCCAATCCAGCTGCAATATTGACCTGCTCATCCTCAGGGAGTTACTGGACAGAGTTGGGAATTACCAATTCTGTCAAGAAAAAAAATGAAAATTTCTGAAAATTTGTTTAATATTGCTTGGGTAGTTGAGTTTTTTCTGATAGAACATCATTTTCCCGGGGAAAATACTGGGAACATAGTGAGTAGTGGATGTTGTCGAGCACAAAACCTGAATAATATTAGTTTAAATTCTCCATGTTGACTTATTAAACCAGGCTTAATAAGCCTTATTTTTATACTATAAGAAATCATTCTTTTTTTTCTTTTTTTCCTTCAGGAAATTCAATAAAATTACGAAGTTCATAGAAGAAAATAAAGAAAAATTCACTCAGTTGGATTTGCAGGATGTGAAAGTGAGGGAGAATCTCAAACATGCCAAGAGCAAGGCTAAAAAACTGGAGAAGCAGCTTCAAAAGGACAAGGAAAAGGTAGGGGGATGGATCAGTCGGCTGGATTGCCTTGGAAAAGTGCAGTTAATTGTGGGAGAAAATGGGAAGGGCACAAAGAAGGTGGAGAAATGGGGTCTGAATTGTTTTAATGAAGTCATTAAACCAGCCCGAGGTTTTGTTTGCTGATCGCTCACTGCAGCGCTCACGAGTGGAGTTAATTCACGGATCTGTGTCATCCCCCGGGTCATTGAGAGCTGCTGGGGTGCCTCTGGATCGAGCAGGGGTTCAGGAATTCCTGTCCCAGTGGCAGAGGAGGCTCAAAGTCCTTTCCTGTGCAGGTGGAGGAGCTGAGGAACGTCCCCTCCACGAGCACCAAAGCCATCGAGGACGCCACGGCCAAGAGGGAGCTGCTGGCAAAGGCCAAGGCCAAGGAGGAGGCCAAGCTCAGGCAGGTCCTGGCCAGCCTGCAGGAGGAGACCAAGGGAATTCAGAAGGAAAAAGAGGTTTGGACAGGCAGGAATTACCCACCTGCTGTAACTTGAATCTTCTGAATGAAACCAGCACCAGGCACTTGTAAAATGCCATTCATTGACAATTCCACTGTTCATCGTGGTGGTTCAGAGGAGCCTTGGTGGGGAATTAATCTTAAATTAATAGTTACAGCTGAACCCTCGGCTGCTTTTCGAGTGCTCAAGCTCTCTCATACATTTAATATAAATAATGCACTCTGATTTTCTGCCACCATAACATTTAAGCCGATGGTGTTGCTTAGATAAATGAAGATATTCTGGAATGATCTGTTCCCAGCCTTTCCCACACTGTGAATTAATGGACAACTGCTTTAACATTTGGTTATTGTTGATGGTGTTGTTCAGTACCTGGAGGCTGGAAACCTGTCCTGTAAATTTGCAGGGTTTTTTTCTGTCCTTGAAAACAGATTCCAGATCCAGAAAACGTGGATTCTCCATTTGAGCTGTAATTCAGCTCTCTGTGTAGGGCTCTTCCCACCTTTGAGAAAATGATACAAAGCTTGTATGGAAATCCTCTGTGAGAATTCCTTCAAGTTCTTTATAATTAGGAAAGGCCTTGTTAAATTTCCAGCCGTTAATGTTCATTAATGAAGAAATTCTGCTTCTGCCAGAGAGCAGAAGTGTTTCCTGCTGCCAGGGCTGGAAAAGCACGTGCCATTTCCTGTTCCCCTTTGGCCAGCCGAGGGGCTGAGCTGTCCCTGGGTGTTTCTGCAGGGCAAGGAGAAGGAGCTGATGGAGTTCAGCAAGGAGGTGACCGAGACGCGCTCCAACATGGAGCTAGCGCAGTCGGAGCTGGAGCTGTACCTGAGCAGGTACAACTCTGCTGTGGCTCGGCTCAGCCAGGCTCAGGAGGCCCTGGGGAGCACCTCCAACACCCTGAAGGAAAGGAAAGCTGCCATCAGAGACATTGCTGGGAAATTACCCCAGGCTGAGCAGCAGCTCAAGGAGGTGAGACTTGACTTTCCCGTTTCATTTTGAGTCACGCATGAAGCAAAGGCACACTCCTCTCTTTGGCAACAATCCTGGTGAAAATAAACCATGACCCATCTCCTCTAAACCAACACTGAAAAGCTGTTTTCTAATACTTACTTTGCTGGTGGAGCGAATACTGAATTCAAACTTACTTTGTTAAGCCAACGTTGGCTTAAATGAAATCCTACATATCCATGCAAGGGAATAGATTTAATTTCACACTGAGACGTGGCTGCATTCCTGAGCCTTCTTCAGGATGCTGAGGCCCTGGCACGGTGTCCCAGAGCAGCTGGGGCTG
>WAAG01022033.1:11082-26632 GCA_013390105.1 Tichodroma muraria
CTGAACTGAATACCATGCCTAGGACTGCACTTCACACAAGGTCTTCAGGGCCTCAGCGACTACATCAGGAGGCCATACCTAGCAGGAATAAAAGAGGCCTGCCTAGAAACTCTGTGCACGTCATGATTCACATTGGAAACACTTTTCACCCTTTCTTATCAGTGCTTTACTAAAGTGAACGTTGTTCTCAGCAGTCAACACAGAGCACTTTTGAACTGCAGTTCCAGGGGTGCTGCTGGGAACAGTATTTCTGGGCATCTGTGAAAGGCAAAACAATGACTTGCTCCANCAGTGGTTCATCATATAAGCTTCAGATAATGGGTATTTCTCATTGAGCTTTCTTCCAGTGAAAGCACTGAAAGTGATTTTAGGAGCCCAGTCTTCATTTTAAACCAAGTCTCTTGCCTTTTGCACAGTGGTTCATCATATAAGCTTCAGATAATGGGTATTTCTCATTGAGCTTTCTTCCAGTGAAAGCACTGAAAGTGATTTTAGGAGCCCAGTCTTCATTTTAAACAAAGTCAGCAGAAATGTACTGAGTCCAATTTTATGTTCCCCAAGTTTATTTTGTTGTTGTTGCTGTTGTTTTCAATAATTTCTTTACATTTTAAAACACTAATCCATAGCCTTTCAAAGATTTATAAGGGTCTTATATTTATTCTTTCACAGAGTTTCTCATCACCAGACAGAACAAGAAATATTGTGGCAGAAGCATGCAATGTCAGAAATGTTTTTTTCTGTAGGGAGATCTTTCTTAAACCAGACTAGCGAGGGGTTGTCAATGCCTTATCCAAGGAGTCTTAAAAAACCCCATTAGATTACTATTCTTAAACTTTTGTATTGCATCAGCCACTGAAATGCAAGTGTGACTTGATTTGAAGAGTGAAATGTTTAATGAAAAAGAATTCCTAAAACTAAGTGTGTCTCTAGATCCCGTGAGAGATTATTCAACACTGGTCTTGAATAATTCATTGCGTAATTTAGATAATATATGAATAGTAATAATCCTGCATCTGAGTGAAGACTTATTTCATGTCCTTTTATAGAAGACAGGTGCTGACTGAAGGAAACAGAACTTGATTGGATGCAGCCTCAGATCAAGCTGTAGTTTCAAAATCTTTAGTTATTTTCATTCTTCTTTCCTCTGTGCAGCTCTAATGTGGAGACAGAGACCCCATGATCACCAAGAATGTGGAAACATACAGACAGAGTGGGGCAGAAACCATAACACCTGGAGAGAGAGAAATATCAGTGTAATATTCCTGTATAAGCAAGGGAAATCGATAGTACTTGCATCTAAATCTTGTTTTAGGTGATATGCCAAAGCCAAGATTAAACTTTGGATTCAGAGTTTCCTTTCTGGCCCTTCTGAAAGTTGAGGGAACTTGTGTGGAACTTGTGTTTCAGAATAAATTTCAGTTTGTAATGTCTGCAATTGGTATTTATCCATAGAATAGTCACTGAAAAAAAAATTGCTGAAGACATAGCAGACTGTAGGTGAGCCTATTAGTATACATGAAAGCACAAATAGAAAAGGAACTGTCAGGACTTTCCTGTGCCCATGCTAATCTTTCAATACAGCAAATTCCCTCTTGGTCCTGGCCCACCAGTTAAATGGTTTTCTTCCTTCTGCTGCCTGCAAATGGAAAATGTAACTGGAGCAGTATCTAGCCAGTCACAGTTAGATCTCCTTTCACTTCCCTGTGAGAAAAGACAAGTCAAGATCTCTCTTGCAATTTCTGAAAGGTGTTTTGGGGGTTTTATGCACTGTATCCATTGCTTACTGCATTATCCAGAGGATACCAAGACATCTCTAGCCATTGGTATAAAATACTTGTAATTCTGATTCAATTAGTCTGTAAGTAATAGGGCAAATGCAGGAAATTAACTTGTAAAGGTGCAGGTGGCTGAATAGCATCTCAGTTTGATGTAAGTATAGGCAGGAGCAGGTGACCCTGTAGCATTAAAGGTGATTGCCAGCCAGTCTCTTCAGGAGAGCCATAGAGATTGATGTGCCATCTCCTCCCCTGCCCCTCCCAAGCATGTAAGGTCGAAGTGTCACCACACAAGAAAGGATGATCCCCCTGCTCAAACTTTGTGCCAAGCTCAGGAGCCTCAGGATTTCGGCGAGTAGAGGAGATGAGTGTTGCACACACCTTCCCTCAGGCCTTTGTGCTTGGGTTTGCTCCTCAGCAGCACACGGAATCACAGATGTGTAGTTCTTGCTCTTTTGCCTGCCTAAAAGCTCAGCTTTAACCCCGCTTCCTGCCTTGCCACAGGGACTCTGCTGTTTCCAACAACAAGACCCCCCACAACAGCTCCATCAGCCACATCGAATCCGTCCTTCAGCAGCTCGACGAGGCCCAGGTACAGATGGAAGAGCTCTTCCATGAGAGGAAGATTAAGCTAGACATTTTCCTTCAGCTCCGGATTTTTGAGCAGTACACCATTGAGGTAAGAGCTGGCTGCATGACCTGAGGGGGTGGGAGCTGTGGGAGAGAGAGGACATGTGAAAATACCCTGTGAGGGTACGTCCTGAGCTGTTTGATTCTGCTCAGCTGTCCAGTGAGGGGGAGAGAGAGTTACAACTGTGCTTTAATTCAGACTGCTGGACCTAAAGCATGCTCTAGGATAAACTGCCTGAATGCACTGAAATAGGTGCCTGGGCGCTTACTGGGAATCTGCCTGCTTTGCGGAGAAGCTTCATGGGATGCCTGTTATAACTCTCTGCTGACATGAGTCACTCAGGGACTTGAAAGTTCTGTGTCACTTATTAGTGAGGTTTGTCTCGTCAGATACAAACAGATACACACCTGTCTTTAAACCACAGAGTGAAAAAACATGTTATGCATAAAAAGGATATTTAAAAGGTGGGCTTCTTAAACACTGCAGTGGATTTATTTAAAAGGGAAAAAAAAGTAGAGGGGAAAATTAAAGGATGTTTTTATGTCCTCATGCAAAAAAAGGTCTTTCAGTTCTATTTTGTACTTCTGTTTTGGAATCTAAAGCACTGGATGGAAAATTCATCAGAATATTGGGGTATTCTTGGACTGAGAAATTGTGAAGATATTCCAGCCAATCTCAGTAATTACTTTCTGTAGTTCTGACCAGATATGATGAAAAAAGTGTATATTAACTTGTATGCAAAGTCCATGAGACTGGTGTCAGTGCTTGTGTCCTTTATGGGGTGTGTTCCTCCTGCTGTATCCCCATGGTTCTTGTTCAATTCAGGGAGCACCCCTAAGTGTTTGGGGATTATACATTCCTGAAGGTATTATTTGTAAATCTGTAGGTAGTCTCAAGGTGGGTGCTGGTAACTAATGGGAGGTTTAGAATGCTGTGATACATTTTGTGTTTAGGACGTGACATGATGAATTGTAGTGGAATAAAAGGCAGGAAGCAGGTGTCCAGTTTCCTAAAAGGTGTTCTGTTCTGTAGCTGAATGCCAGACATAGGAATGAGTGAAGAGTATCTGAGCTTTTCTAATGTGACTACACAGTGCAGTATTTCACTGCAATCTGTCCTACAGTGCTTGTTAATTATGTAAATTAGAATAGTTTCATTTTTTTACTAGTTATGTGCAGCCTCTTTGCTATTGAGAGGCAGTATTTTTTGTACATGTGTATAAATATAAATATTTATTTCATGCCAGATACTGCTCTTCCAGCAATGTATGTTACCTCCTATATATGTATGTTACCTTCCTTTGATAAAGGTGGTGTGGCAGATGCTGAATAATTGAGTTTTACTCTAAAGATGTGAATGGGTGTGAATGCTGTACTTGAACATACCCATAAATGGCACCTGTGTTTTCAAAAATGAAGAAAAAAAAAAAAAAGGGACAACCAATATGTGCTTCTGGAGCATCCAAATGTGTTTGTAGACAGTATGTGGCTAACCCTTGTGAGTTACTCATTAAGGTCTCAGCCTGTTTCACTGCAGATTCAGGGTCTATAATTATGCTGATTTACGTAAAAATATTTTTAAAAAGTTAAAACAAATCACTGTTCTCAAATTCTTTTTCTTTGTAAATAGTCTTTCAATCAACAAGTGTCATCACCAGGCATTACTTTATTGATAGGGCAACCAAGGCATCAGCAGAGGATGTAACTTACATTATTCCCCTCACATGGGATACCAGTATGGAAATACTTTGTGGATACCTTTGATTTGTTTCTGCATGGGTCCTACTTCTGTATATTCACAGAATGGAGGGGCTGTGATACATTAAGATATTTAGAATTGGAAATGTTCTTCAGAGTCTTCTAAAATCAGATTACCAAGAAAGGATTTTAAAGAAAATCACCACTTAGTTGTCACTGTAGATTTGCTATTTTTTATCATATGAACATCTGAATTCCCTCTGCAAGATTAATATTACAGGGAAATCTGAGAGCATGTTTCATCAAGAGTCTATGGGTAGATTATTTTATTTAGAAAGCTCTTTCTCAGAAAAATATTTTTTTATTTTAGAATAATTATGACAATTTCTACAGAAAACACAGTGAAAAACATATCCGGGTCTGTATCCTAAATTCTCTAAGTACAGTTAGTGCTTAAACAAGAAAGGCAGTTTGATGGATAATAAAACAAAGGCAGTTTGAAATAAAATGTTAAATAACACATGTATGTTATGCATTTCAAACAACAGCTGAATTGGCTCAAATTGACACAGTAATAATGGTGCTTAGAAAGTAGATTGCAGTCGGTTGCCTCAGCTGTATAATGAAGATTCCAAGTCAGTAGAAAATTGTTACAAGAATTAACAGAATTATCTCATGCCATCGTTGAGAAATAAAAAGATTTTTTCATCACCATAATTTAAAAGCATGTAGCATTTCTGATGGTTGACTATTCCAGGCTATTGAGGGAAAAAGATGATGATGATGTTTAAAACAGGAAATAAAGTAATTTTTCTGTACTAAAGAGAAGTAGCTTGAGCTATGACTAGAAACGTATTTAGGTTTTAATTTTCCATAATAGCCTAGATCCTGCATAGATTAAGAATTGTGAAATAATGTGTACAAGTATGATTGATTGTCAAATTAATTTCTCCTTTTCTAGTCTAGATAAGCCCCCTTCCATCTGTCCAAAGACCAGTGCCATATTGAACACATCCTTAGTGAAAGACCTCTACCTGCTGTAGCTGTGTTAATCCTTCCTGCACTTACACAAACTGCTTGCAAAAAGTGGCTCCTCCTCCTCCCAAACTTGGACATCTTTCTCCTCATTGCTGCTTCTGCCTTGTCAAGCACTGAGTTTCCCATTTCCCCTCTCAGGTGTGTGTTCTTGGGTCTGTTGATTCTTGTGCTCCAGGGAACCCCTTGACATGAGTTGCCTTCCCTGGAAACTCTGGTGAGAGGAAGATTTGCATCTCTCTAGTGGAAGCTGGAGGGATGCAGCTGCTTCCAACAGCTTTAGGGAAGCTGCATGTTAGAGCTCAGCCTCAGAAAACAGTTACATCTTGTATTGTCTCTTTCCATCCAGTTTTGGTACTGAACATTTTCAATTCTGTTAATTTTCCCTGCTTCTCTTTCTTTCTCTCCTTTCTAATTAATAATGCAAACAAGGTATTAGGATTTCTTAAAATTCACAAATGGCAGATGAGTGATTTGCCATTTTGTTTAGGAAGTGTCCGTCTTTTGTTTTTTGGAACTTACCCTGCTTTGACTGTTCTCCCCAAATATTGAAATATGTGCCATTGATCACATAACCCATTCCTCTGGCACTCCTTCCTAAACTTACACTGTGCCCATCTGTTTTGTAGCCCTCCTGGCTTTTTAGTTTTTCTGTAATCTTTGCATCTTGACAGAGGTTTGTAGTCCAGACAAACTTTAGGATTAATGATTACTGCATAATCAACACTTATTTCCATCTATTTAGGCATTATTGATCTTGTACTTTGGTGAAATCTGTCAACTATTGTTGCATTTTGTCTTCAGACAAAATACCTTCCTTTAAGAGAATCCACCTTCCTATTTCTTTGGCATGTGCCATGAATTTCTGTGGCAGCTGAGTTCGTTTAGGACTTCTAAGGACTTTTAAGCCTCACAGGAAGCTTTTGTGTTATACTGGAATCATGGCAGGCTTGGCAGCTATGAATTTGGGTACAGATGCACAGGCCCATAGCATGTGCTGCCCGTTCTTTCTTGCCTTAATCTTATTATACTGACTAATATTTACACTCTGTGTTCTTGGGGTAAGTTATGAAATCCTAACTACGGCAACACCTGAAAACAGACATAACAGAAACATGAGAGACCCTGGCTGTCCCTATGGGAGGCTGTTCTGCCCTAAGTTTTAACACCACAAAATGACAGCCCATCCTTTATTTAGGAAACATGTCTAACTCTGATGCCTGATAGGTTTTATTCTTACCAAGCCTCTGCAGGTTTCAAAACAAGACAGAATCATTGGGATTATATGGTTGGTCTTTCTATATGATGCAGACTTCAATCGAGTTTGTGCAGCCAGCCAGGTAACTCGGGGGATTTCACGGAATGTGGATGTGGGAGCTGATCCGCTGCAAGGGAATCGGGACAAGGCTGGAGGGGTGAGGGCTGGCAGACATCAGCAGCAGTGCTGGCACCACGCTGAGTGTGTTATACATACAAAGCACAGTCTTGCTCCAGAGTTATATCATCAGGAAGATCTGTCAAGTATGCTTTGTCCCTCTCTTCAGAAGAGTAATTTAAAGGCTTATTAACCATTATTTGAGTGAATGCAAAGGTACAGCAAAATGCTGAGTAAATATATAAGAACCAAATAGTAAAATGCCCTGAGCTTCACCCCTTAAAAAAATTACTGACATGCAGAGTCTTTCTGCATATTTCTCCCTTTAAGCTTTTGTAGAGAGATTATCAAATTCACCTGTAGGCCTCTATAGAATGCTATGATAGAACAAGAATGATCTCAGCCGATACATGTCCAGCAACATTTGTTGGTTACCTCAAAAAAAAAAAGCTCCCTTCTCCCTTTCCCAGAAGTGTCCAGCTCCTTCCCTTGCATATATTGTTTCTTTTCCTACAATGTGAAATGGTAACAACAGGTAGAACCTGTGTTCTGTTGTCTTAGGGTGATGTGATTCCCACACCAAGACAGTCCTGGGAAGAATTAAGGGGGTTCCCACTGCACAGTATAAATTGGATCTTGTAAGTTGTTTGTTATATTTCAAAAAACCCCATGATCACTGAAATCTTCACCTGCTGGATATCTAATTTTCTCCCATTCAATTTCTTTGGCTCCATTTCACGTGCTAATTAAATTTTTCAGCCTTGATTTCTCTTGCTGCCTCTTTTGGCTGTTCACAACAATCCCTGAGCATGAGTTTAAGAGGAAACAGGAGCCAGCTTTCACAGCAGCTCATTTCACTGTTACTTACAACTCATCTGAGCATCCCATTCCAGGTTTGTAACACTAGCAGAACCTTTCAAGAGCATTAGCTGCCTGCATGAAGGTACAAGATGTTTTGTAGCCCCCTCACTAAGAGCTGACACTCAGGTGTGAACTTCTTTATTAGAAATAGGTGTTACAGAGATTTTGAGATAGATTTGAAAGAAATTTCAACCTTTTCTGTTCATAAGCTGGGATCCTGTAATGTTTCATGCTTAGTGAGCTTTTGTTTTTCTTTTCCACCTGTACTGAGTTTTCCAACTGCATGTCATTTCATTTTAAGGAAAGGAATGCTCAAAGCTGTTCTGGGCACCCTGTGTTTTGGAGCTGAATTCTATTGTTGCTCCAGATATTTTTGGGATTCAAAGGAGTCAGAAGCACTGGAGCAGAATCATCACTGTGACAGTCCTTTCACACTCCAGTGGCTTAGGTCCCCACAAAGCCAGTGCAGCATCTCTGTCTGTTGTCAAAAAAATGGGGTGACAGTGTTGTCACTTTGCACAGCATCAGCCAAAACCAAGGCCTGAGAAAGAGGAACAGCAAACTTTCTGCTTATATGATCTGTAGAAGCGACAGTTCCATTTACCCTTTCCTGTCTTAGTCTGGTCCTAGACCCACTTACACTGTCACATCCAGTCCCCTGCTCCTTCAGCCTGCTCTGAATGCTGGTACCCTTGGCATTCCTGTCGCCCAGTCTCTGGTGAGTGCCTTAGAGATCTGGTCTTACCAGTTCTATTATAATTCCTCTCTTTCTGCACTCACAGACATTCCTTCTACATCCAGGAGTTGGAATTTTTTTTCATTCCTTCCTGGATCAAATCTTACCTCTCATCTCATCTATCTTCACTGTTAATCCCAGCTGCATGGCTGTCACTTTTTTCCTCTTGAGGTGAGGTAGATCTTGCCTTTTCAGCACAGATCTGCTCTGTGCCTGTGTGACTGTTTTTCCTGTCCTGGCTCACCCCCATGCTCCACCCACTCTTCTCACCTTTGCTTCTCTTCCTACTTGCTACCATCATTTTTGTTCCAACCTGCCTCCTACATTTGCTTATTCTTCCTGGGCATCTTTATTCTTTTTCAGATCCCTCTCAAGCCCACTCTATTTGAGCTGATAGCTTGTGCTCCCAGGATAGAACTTTCTTCCCTCCTCCTCATATGCCCTTCCTCAGCCCGTACTTCAGAATATCAGCTCCTATGTGATTCATTCTCCATATAGCATTTATCTTCTTTCACTTGATTCCTCACTTCCCCTCTCCACCTCCTTCAACTGGCAAACAAAATTTTCTGCTTGCCATTAAACAACATGATTTTAGATGTTGAAAACTGAATTGAGGACAAACTAGCAGCATTCAAGGCTCAGAAGCACCATTTTGCAGAAAACCTCATCATCATCAGCCTAAAAAACATATACTTAAGGATTTAGATAAGAAATTATTGGAGATGTACAATTACCTGCACAGCAGCTGCTGCAGCTCTGGCAGGCTGTTTGGCCTAATTCACAAGCACACTGCAATGTAGGCATGAGATGCCTGGACTGCTCCTGTTGTCATTATTACTGCTGCTGCTTTTCACCTGTATACCTCTTCTCTACACCTCTCATTATTTTCCAGGGCTGAAGAACATGTCCCTGTCCATTTGGTCATGTTTCCTGCTGATGTTGCAACATGACATCTAGGAGCAGCAAATGCAGCATTATTGCAGCAGTGGGAATTTGGATATATTAAGTTGCTGCTTTAGGAGGATTCCTGCCTAAAAGCTTTGTGGTCTAGACTGTGGTCACTGTGTCTGCATGGAAAACAGACCTGGCTGCCACAGTCTGTATATCTGTAATTGCTGTGTGATAGTTTCATGGAGTTCACACAGACCCAGCACTTGCTCATGTGCTTCCTCCATTTCTCTGATAAGGATATGTCAGATATATCACTTCATTCTAGAGGGGGTTCACTGCCAGCATTGCTTCTCCTCCCATTGTCATGGCAGCAGGAGCATCTGCTTCAGGTGAAGAATGACAAAATGTGCTTCCTAGGCTCATTGGAATCAACAGTTTTGTCATGGCTTTCTCTCGTCAGTACTCCTGGGTCGTTTGACCTTCCCTTAGTAATAGGGAGCTGTTTCTTGGCCAATGACCTTGTACAACCCACAAAAAAGGAGGGTGGCTCCTTCCAAGGAGTTGGCTGAAGTGTGGCTGACAGTGAGTCATGTGCAGTTTTCCTTGGGACAGTGTGAGGAGCAGGGGATAATGCTGCTGCTTGTGCTAGTGTTGACCTGCTGCTCTTGCTGCTCTCATGACCCTTCTGCTTTGGTACAATTGTTTTCTCTAGCCACAGCAGAACAGAGCAGAGCTCAGATCTTCTATTACAGCAGGGCTTCCCTTTTCTCACTGCATGTGAGGGCTGCTGAGGTCTGTTTAGAATCACTAACACTGGTAAGTAAAGTGAATAAAATAAGAAGTGCTGCCAGTTCTTCCCACCAAAAAACTAGCACATGAACAGGGTAGACTAACCAACCATTCTTCTTTGTCAAAAGGGAATAAAACAAGTTCATGGCCAAGTGACCCTCATTTATGAGAGAATTCCTGACAGAGGCCCGGTGCAATTGGGTCTTGCCACAGCTTAGGGGACAGGACACTTCTGTTTGATGCAGTCCAAGTTTTATCAGAGATATCAAGGCCTAACTAATCCCTGAAAGCATGAATTCTTTACACTTGTAATTAGGAAGCTCTGTTAACTATAGTTATATATTTTTCATCTTCTTCCTCAAGAAAAAGAAATCATTTTCCCTGTACCCAAATCAAACCAGTAAATTCAGACTCTGGCGCCATTTCCAAATGGTCCTGTTTGAAGTAAAGAAAATGCTGGGATTTTGAGGCATTGTCTGTACAGACAGAAAAGGAAATGTCTTAATGAGATATGCAAAGCAGCATGGTCTCTGGAATAGGGCACCAGATTGGGATTCAGGAAACCTGGGTTGTTATCACAGCCCTGCTATTGCTTCTTGCCTTAGTGTGCTTTAGATTCCCTGCTAGCCATCTGTTTGTTACTCAGAGCAATTTACCCAGCCTTCCTGTACCCACTGAGCCTGAGAAATTTGGTGTTGTTCCACCTCTTGCTGTGCCTGATTCCTTCCTCTCTTCTCCTGACCCAGCACATGGGATGACTGTCACTCCTTCACCAGCCCTCACTCAAAGGCTGCTTCCCTCCTTCCTTCTTCCCTCCACTGGTGGCTGTGCTCTTGGCCTGCCAGAGCTGGCACTCACTCTGACAGCTCTGTCACTGCTGGATGTGTCCAAGTGTCTGGAGCTGCTCAGGTGCAGGCTTAGCCTCTGTTCCTGGCCCTGACACCGTGACATGGAGCACCATGGGCTGGCCTTGCCTCCGGCGTTGTTTATCAGCTTGTGTCCTCACTGCCATCCTTTCCTCCTTAGCTGGGACACTGATTGGATCTGGGGAGTGTGGATAATGGAGCAAAACCCCTTTCAGCTCCATTGTCCACAAGGCACAGGCAGATGATTGGGTGCAGCTCCCTCTCTGTGTGGAGCCTGGTGGAAGCTGATTGCAGCCACGAGCAGGAGCTGCACTGGTTGCCTGGGAGCCATCCTTCTCCTGAGTGCTTGCAGATGCCTCTCTGCTGCAGACCTGTCTTGGACACTCACGCCTGAGGGGCAAAAACTAGCACGGTCAGGAAGAACCATTTCCCAGTGCTGGAATGGAAATTATTGTAGATTTAACAATAATAGTTATAATGGTCAGTGTGCCTCCTGCAGCCAAGTGGAAAAGTTACCAAGAGAAAATTCTTCTGATTCACTTATGTCACGTGCTTTTCCATTAGAAAGAGCAGAAAGGACTTTACATTGAACTTTGTGTTACTGTCATGACTGTAGGAACCTGTGCTCACTCTGAATTAATTCTGTTGTTTGTAGTTTGAAATGAGGCCAAGATACTTCAGTTCAGATTACTGTTAGGTGAGCATCTGTCCCTAAATGTAAATGTATCTAGTAAAACTCTTCTCCACCATCAACTTTGGACATTTTTCCATAACTGTTAAATCTGCCAATGAGTCTCCACAGTCCAGGGACTCCTGCTGTGATATGTGAATGAATCAGAGGCTGCTGGAATCGGGAATGGGGGCAAAGACACAGTAGAGATAGCTATTATTTAAAGGTAATTGAGTGGAATGGGCAAAGGAACAAGCTGAAGAAAAATAGAAACCCCTCAGGATATCCACACTCTGCCTTCTACTCTGCAGCTGAGTCCCAGGTTCTTCATTGAGTAAGTCTGCTTTTCTGCTTCTCCCAAAAAAGAGCCTAAAACATGCACTTTTCCTTCTAGTGCAAAACTGTGTGCTCCTGTCCATTCTAATGTGAGAAAGGCTGAGAACTGGTCCATTTGGGTCCTCTTCCTAAGCCTGTGTTGCATATAATGTATGTTTTCTGGAAAGGAAAGCTGAGTGGAAAATTTTGATTTTGATTAGGAAGTTAAACATCTCACTGCACACAGGCCCTGAAGAGCATTTTTAGTGAAAAGCAGAGAACTTTTCACTGCATCATAATGTGGACAAGTGGGAACGTAGATACCTACTTTTAGCTCTCCTGAATCTAGCTATGAGGAATTGACCTATTAATCAGAATTAAGGTATTTATTTAATAATTTTCAATCCTTCTAAGACTTGTATTCTGCACTGTACGACTTAATTCCCGCTTCCCTTGTCGCCCCTCCCTCATCCGTTGTCACTAGCACATTCCATCTTTTTTGCCTGCAGCAGCAGAACCTAGGTTGAGGTGAGACTGGGCTGCTTAGGTGGAGACTAGATCTTGCTTTAATTGCACAGGCAAAACTGGAGGACTTGGATTCCAGCTGGCTACGGTGGAGAAAGATGTAAAATGCAGGAGATACAATAAATGGACTGCTAAAATCATCAGCCTGTGTGTCACAATTAGGAAGCAGAGAAAGCAAAGAAGATTTTGCATGTTCCCAGGAGTTACTGGCAGGTCTGGTTACAGCCAGGTACCATTTGTGATGGTACCTGGCTGTAATGTAGGTAGATGATTCACCTAAACTTTGAGTGTGATGTTTCTGTGCTGTGCATTACATCTGTGCCATGTAACATATAATGTGTTGCAAAGTGGTTTTAGAAACATTCAGGCCATTTTGCAATTATGTGATTGCAAGGTGTTTTGTAATTCTGGAAGCATTATTTTTTCATTTAATTTGAGTATATTCAGAAACATTTGTTCTACCATCAATGAGAATATAGTGGGTATTCTCTTCCAGTGTCACTTGGGATATGTAAGGGAAAAGGAAGGTGACAGTTTTTGTTGGACTGATAATATTTTCATGGATCCTCACCTAAGAAAAATGTGAAGTGTCACCATTAAGTGGATGGGATGGAAGTTTGGAGTTTGAAAGTTTCTGGACCAGAGCCAAAATTCAAAGTATTTTCTGATCCAAACATTGTAGAGTAAGATATTTCATTCATCCTGGGTGTCTGTTTTCTGTCTATGAAGGTTACAGCAGAGTTGGATGCTTGGAATGAAGATCTGCTGAGGCAAATGAATGATTTCAATACTGAGGATCTCACTCTGGCTGAACAGCGATTGCAGCGTCACACTGAGCGGAAACTGGCCATGAACAACATGACCTTTGAAGTCATCCAGCAAGGGCAAGATTTGCACCAATACATCATGGAGGTCCAGGCTTCAGGTGAGAAGAACAATTTGATATCTGTTTAACATGGGGATAAAAAAAACAAAACAAGAGAAAGCTGAAACCCTCAAAATGTACAGCAAGCAGAAATACCGCAATACATATCAAATAAGCTTTTAATGTAAGTATAAGCAGTACCTGTCTCTCCACTCACAGAACTGTTCCACAAATTTTGAGGATTTTGATTCAGGATCTTATGTAAAAGTCTGCTATTTCTTTGAGGCTGAAACTCATCGAGGAAATGAAGCTGACTTTCAAGTTTCTTTCAGAAACTTTCACAGCTGCAGGAAGGAGTTTGTGACTGACTCCAAACTGGATGGAGAGGGGAGGGCAAGACAAGCTCCTTTTCCTTGAGCCAGCTCAGAAACAAGCACTGCAGAGTCATGAGCTACAGATCTTTGAGCTGGGCAGTCAGATCTCAGGTCTGGATGAAGTCTAGTCGTTCTAGACTCCTAAGCTTGTTAATCTTACTGCAAATAGACCTTAGTGAGAGTAAAACTGACCAGATGGGCTGGCTTCATTCTCTGCAGACTCGAGTACCTTTTCCCTGTAACCCATTTCAGGGTGCAGACATCCCAAGGGAAAGAGAGAGAGAGTGAGGGGAGAAAGAATCTAGTTATCCAAGAGTCCTCTGGGAATCCTGGAATCCAAATATATGAGAGCCTTGAAACCAGTCATGAAGTGGAACTCTTGTTTCCAGCCAGTTCTACTTGGAATTGTTTTGTGTCAAAAGGGAATATGATCAACCATACTGGAATTCTCCTTTTCAGAGTACACTTAAAGGTAGCAACTTGGATGTAAAAAAGCCCTTTGAGATATGCTCTTAAATCAAAGTCTTGATTCATTTTGATGGAGAGTCTGTCTGGTTTTACTCTGCTTCTCGGCATCAGAGATTTTCTAATACATCCTAAAGTCAAAATTTTTGTATCCTTGAATTTTGCATCTGGAAAAGGAATATCATAATTCAGATTAATCACTGCATAAATCCCAGAAGTGAATGTTACTTGTGTAGTGCTTTAACCTTCTAAAATGTTTGGAAAGAGTGTAAAGCAAGAGAAGTTCCTGTTCTCTCCCTCATTTGAAATAAAAATTATTTTATGGTATTATTCTTTGGCAAACATTTGACCTCTAGGCACCTACCTTCGAAACAATCTGGCAGTATCCAGGCTGCTTTGGCAGGCTCCACTCAACAGAGGCTTGAGGACTGCCTCAAGAGGGTGTTGTGAACTAGATAATTTGGTGCATTCTGTGAGCCATGTGCGTGGGCCTCTCTGAGATCTGCCCACACGATGCATGACCCTGTGCTTCAGCCTCCCTGCTTTCTGAGTTAGAAAACTCATCCTAAGACGTTGGTTAAGATGTTTGTGCTCTTTTGTATGTTTGTTTTTTCATCCTGAAGGAATCCATGGGACCTAAAGAATGTGATCCAGAACAGAGCACAGTCAGGAGCCTCAGTGACTGATTTTTAGAAAATAAAAAATAAATAAATTCTGTGTTTGTCAAGAAGTTAGAAACAACTTCTTTTGGATTGCTGACAAAAGGTTAACAACTCAATGAATTCAGTTGTAAAATGCTTTTGTAAGATTCTCTAAGATCACTTTCTATGAAGCCTATCCAATAAAAAACCACTGCTCCCAAAAGCAGGGAAGCAGAAGTCCCATGGGGATGTAGAGTAACTGTAGTTAATCAAACGTAATGGCCATGTCTGCTATGCATGGAATGCTAAATACTGGGAGAATGGAAAAATAAGGGAGAAAGTGCTTGGGAGCCTACTGCTTCTTACTTCAATAAAGAACAGTTATACTTCATTAAAAAGTGATTTAATTTTACTCTCTTTTCCTGAATCCTTTATCATAGCCATTCAGTGCATAGGGTAGGGGATGATTGTTCTTAACTGCCAGAGCTGAAAACTTGCAGGGGTTCTGGGAAATCAGCTGCTATTGCTGCTTCCTACTGTACATTGTCACCACTGCTACAATCAAAACTCAGCTGTAGCCACAAAAGATAAAACCAGAAAAAATGTGATTTTCCAGAGTCGTTCTACCTAACCAGCCACCCTTAATTGACCAAGTTTCTTCCCTTCCCTACAACTCTCTCTTTGAGGTTTATTCTTTTTAACATGCCACACAGGAAACTGACTTGATTTTGATCACTCTGTCGTTTGTCTTGGAGGTCTTTAAGCCAGCAAGTTTGTCAGATAAAATTACATCCAAGTGCTGCCATTTATGATGCCTTTTTCCCTGGGAAGTCTTGAGGAGACAGAAAAATAAGCAGAAAATTTTTTGCATAAACAAAAAATAAACATTCAGCCATGATTTTTGCATGTCTGATGCAGACTTGGAGCACTGACCCTTCCTGGCTGTGGAGTGTCCAGAAATCCCTGTGAACATTCTTATATTGGCACAATAAATCTAGTGGTTCTGTGATGCACCAGGTCAGACTCTGTGGATATTGAA
>WAAG01022047.1:795-25505 GCA_013390105.1 Tichodroma muraria
AGTCTGTTGGGTAATTCAACTCTTGATGCTCAGAAGATGGCAATTTTATCTCAGTTTTACGTCATTATTTTCCTTCTTTAAGATTATAATTATTATTTATTATAATTGTGGTTACTTCAAATCCCCACAACTGCCTTGTTTGAAATGGAGGAGGGAGAGAGGATAAGAACAAATGTCCTCAAGTTGCAGGAGGGAGGGTTTAGATTGGATATTAGGAAAAAGTTCTTCGTGACAAACCAACAGGATTGTCAGTTGTTGAAACAGGCTGCCCAGGGAAGTGGTTGAGTCACCAGCCTTGGAGGTATTTAGAAGATATGCAGACATGGCACTAGGGAACATGGTTTAGTGGTGGGCTTGGCAGTGCTGGGTTAACGGTTGGACTTAATGATCTTACAGGTCTTTTCCAACAGAAACCGTTCTATGATTCTATGGACTCCTAATTTGATGATAGCAAAAATAATCTGACAAAGGGACAAACTAAAGGCCAGGAACAGGCTATTTCAAAAGTGCAGTAGATGCAAAGTACTATCTTCTTGATGGAGAGTTTTTAGGCAGAGGGGAAAAAAGAGCCAACTCAATTTGCTTTTTCCAGGGTCAAATAAAGACCATCCACCAGGACTGGAGAATGATCAGCATTGTCCTAACCTGCCTCTACACCATAAGAACAGATGAGGCTGCTCTTTAAAGCACTAGATTAAAAAAAGTACAAGGTGATTGACTCATTCATGGCCCATAGCCGTACTAATACTTGAAAGATTGCCTCCAGCTGATGCTGTAGGACCTTTACCATAGAAACAAAAGGCACTGTGGCAAATAAAGCTGTCCCTCAGAAGTCTCATACACTGAAAACAAAGCTAGGAACATGCATTTTCAAAGCAGTATTTGTAAAGAGTTGCATCATTACACCTTTGCAGTCACTCCTTTTTTTGTGCCAAACTTTGCTGAAATTATGGCATAACTCAGAACTAGAGTGAGTTCTTTTAAACAGGTTATTGAAACTATAAGTACTATGTCCAAATTATTAAGGAGTTCGAGTTTGTTTTAATGAAAATTTCTTTTGTTTACCTGATTTCATGGAGTTCCCAGCATGCTTTGGTGGTGGCCATGCCATCATTTATATTCCTGTGAAGGTAGAAATGTTATACTGCCTGCACTGTAAAATATCCACAGCAACTTACACTACGTCCACAATGTGTTGACAGACGTGACTGTATAATCTGGCTAAAGTCAAAGCAGGTAACATGAGTTACCTGCTAGCCCCAGGTCATAAGACCAAAAATTTATCCCTTTGCTTACCGATGTGCATGCATAAAAGGGACATACAACTCCATTGTATGCTGAGAAAAGTCATCTTGCTTCTTGATGAGGCATAGCAAGGCTTACCTGAGCTAGTTTCTAGCCAGCTAGCTGAGGCACCTACAGTGACACAATCAGCTTCCACAGATCATCGTCTTACTTGCCCAGGCCCCAAACCCTGTGTTGCTGCAGCTTCATGCAGCTGTTCCTCAGTCAGCTGGATTACACCATCACATCCGCTGAGCATGGTGTGGACATGGTCTGNTCTACTATTTGATGACCACACGATTTTTTTTGGTTAGTTGTTATTATTTCCTTTTTGACTCACTCCTAAAAGGCACTGAAACACCACAGACTTACCACTCACAGGGCAATAACAGCAACTGTCCTTAAATCAGTTTTGCAAACCTGCATCAAGAGCATCCCCTACCAGAAGGGTGTGTACTCTGCATCTTGTGAAACTGAAGTCCTTCACTTTCTTTTGATGTGAGCCATGAGATCCAGCCTTTCATCTGGGCTTCTTTAGACTGGATTGAGTCGGAGGGGAAGCATCTGCAAAGCACTGGAGGTAATGCCACACCATGGGAAAATGAGGAAAGAAATGTATGTCTCCTGCAGTGTGGGAGACAATCAGCTATTACCCACCATTCTTCTCATCTGGGTGGAGGTTTTAATCCCCCCACCTCACCCTGGGCAGACAACAGATCATTTCACAGCAGTCATCTTTATAGTATCTATGTGAGCATGGTGGGGTGCCTTGTACTTCTGAACACACATTTCGTTAACGTCTCTTTTCATGTCCTGATCAGACTATTGCAAAACCCCACAGGCAGACTCCCCAAAATGAGTCATGTCTGCCGGCAGGGATGTCTGCAAGATGTCTGCACAGAGGTGCAGAGCTGTGCAGGAAGCGTGAGAGAAGACCACCCTGGCACAGCACAAAAGCTTATTTATTAGAGAGAATGACTTAGTGGAGCAGAGAGGGCCTAGCAGGTCTGCCCCAGGGAGCAATCCATTAGCTTCCAGGTAAAATGTAGTGGGTTCACTGTGACCTCCAAAATCTGACTGCCATGGGGGCCGCCCTTCTATGACATATGTCCCCCCTTGCATCTGCAGAGAGTTGAAGTTTTGCTCTGGAAGGGTCATCCTCCAGTAGGACTTGGGACACTGGAACATGAACTGCTCTGCACCTCTGGGTCCCCAGCTTTTCTTTCTTGTGGCATGTTCTGATTTGTCTGGTTTTACACCCACTGTCCATGACATTTTTCCTGTACATCAAATCTGACACTGGGAGAAAGAGCTGCATTACTCATACATAATTTCAAAATTGTGGGCAAACTGGATGGTTTCTTGCTCCCATAGACATATGACTTAATCGTGTCTGTCTTCCCAACTTCATGCACTAATACTCTTTGCTTCAGAAGCCTTATCACCATCTGAAAGAATTCCTTCCTTATCACCTGTTAAATTGAAGGATCAGTTGGGGCAGCCATGTGGCATCTCTTGGTTTTTGTCTGCCAGTAAGTTCACTGCATTCAGTTTCAGTAACATGGTTTTTCTCAATATGTTAATTCATTTTTTGTTATTTAAATGAGAAAAAAATAGGTTGTCATGGCAAAATTCAGACCCTCTAAAGCATAGTAGACTAATACAATAATGCCTTGATATTGAAAAGTGGCAAATATTTTCCCCTTTGGCTCCAGAGCTTTCCACAGCACAGTTACCTGAGCTATTTACTCAGGTTATTAATGAGTAAGTTGTGATTAGCAGTATGCTATTAATTGCTGAAACCCTCTGGTTTGCTGCTATTGTTGGTAAAGGATAAAAAGACACTCAGGCAGCCCAGTCCATTTCCAGCCCTACAATTTAAACTCACTAAATTACTAGGTCAAATCTGTATTCAGAAATTGTTCCATCCTACTCTATATGCTTTCTCACTCTGTTTCCTCTCATCTCTTTCCAAGCATGTATTGGACAACTTACATGCAGAAAATAGCATCTGTAAGACTTACCTTGATTTTTAAAATATTTATTCTCCTATCAATCAAAACAAACAAGTAAACCCCCCCAAACAACCAAACAAAAAAAAACCCAAACAAATTACAAAGCTTTGTTCAAACTGATACAGAGAAATGGTAATGCAAATTTACCCATCTTTCACACTCAATAGCTGTTTCTAGTATTCTGCCTTTGTCCTTAGGATTTAATTAAATCTCTCACAGAAAATAGAATTTGCTAGTACTTGACCTTTGTTTTCAGAGCCCCGAAACACAAAAGGCATTTAGAATCAATGACAAGGCACAAAACACAACGCACTCCATTTAGCACTCAGGGCAACACAATGCTCATCCTTTATATGGAAAGACTCTGGGTTAAAAAAGGATTAAAATTAAGCCACAGTATTCTTTTCTAGGTTGTCTCCTGAAGAATCACGGCTGCTGCTCCAAGGTGATTATATGTTATGCAGTCCACCAGCACATGATGTTCAATGCTACCCCTAAAGTAATCTTTTTTTCACTACATAAACTATGTCTCCACTCTTTATTTGCCTTCACTGGCTTCCTTCCTGTCTTAATTCCTCACTGCAAGCTCCTCACCCTCCACTTGAAGACCAAACACAAACTCCCCGCTTCCATTTCTGCTCCCACTTCCCCTTCCTCCCATCCGGGCCACCTACAGCCAACTTTTCTCCAGCAGCCTTTCTGCTTTTGTTTCTCAGCTGCTCTCTCCTGCACCTCCTCGGCTGCTTTTTACACCACTTACATCCCTTTCCTACATGGCTTTTTGCAGATATTCTTCACACTTTCTCTTCCTTTTCTCTCACTGATTTCTTGCTGGAATTTTTTTTTTCCACTCTGGCGTTAATGAGAAATGGTGGATTTATGATAAATAGTGAGTAAAATTTTGGTTCTTCCAGAACTGATTGAAGCAAATCTGAAAATTAACACTCAGCTATAAGAAAAACTGGTAGAAAGCTAATTAAGGGAAAGCATGATGTTCAATGGCTTTGAACTATGTAGAAAAAGGCTACTGAACAAGAAGCTACAGAGAATAATTTTTCTTAGGGTCATGTTAACAAGGGACAGTAAGCCACACATTGATTATATTCCTTGAATTAGAAGGAGTTTTGAGGGTGAAACTCTCCTTAGCCCTCACAGGGTGGCTCACAGTAGGAGAAAGGTGTGCTCTGCTTGTCACACCAGCCAGCCAGGCCCATAATATTTCCTTCTGTTGGTTTCTTACTCATTTACCATCTGCAAGGAGATGCAAGGAGACCCGTTCACAGCTTCTTTCCCACCCAGTGGCAGGCTACACCTCTGCCTGCTGTTCATGCAGCTGGGAAAAGTTTGTCGGCTTCCCTGAGCTAAAAAGTGTCATTCTCGTGTCTCTTAAAACATTGTTGCTCAGCACAGCTTACAGTCCCAGGGTTCACAGCCTGGCTTTTAGCTTAACTGGAACCTGGGCACGTTTTTGTTCGGGTTTTTGACGTTGTTTTTTTTTTTAATGTGGGATTAGAAGAAGCAACAAATACAAACTAATATATTTGATGGGAATAATTGAAATAATTTAATAATAACAATAATTAAAATTATATTGTAACTCAAGTTATTGCCACCAGTATCCTGCAGAAGGATCACCAGGTTTGCTTTGTCATTTTCAACCCCCCCTATAATATTGCTCACTGCAATTTTATACTGCCGAGGGGCCTCCTACCTACTGGGATGCCTTCAGGGATACCTGGTTCTGGCCCATATTGTACAAATCACGTATTTTAAGCCTTCTGTAGGAAAAGCAAAAGGTGTCCAAAACTTACTAAAACAAAGAAGACTGAGGGAGACGCATTGGCACTGGTCCCATTTCCATCTTCCCTGTTGGTTAAACGCTATTTTAACCAACGACTTTTTTTTTCTTTTTTTAAGAACAAATTATTCTGTAGGTCATTTAAAAAAATTCCCATAATCTACACAAAATCTGAGGTCTTTTAAAAGTCCCTTCCAACCACACACACACACACACACACACACACACACGAATCCACCTCTGCCTCTGCTGGGCCTCTCCAGCAACTCTGTTGGCAGGAGCTGCTTCGAGCATGTATGAATCACTAAGGTGCTCACAATTTCTGCAGGCTGTTTTACCAGGGGCCAGGGAAGTTGCAGGGCTCTAACCCCCAGCTGGAGGGACTCTCTCCTGCTCATGGCCCTCTGCCGGGCTCTGCACAAGCAGGGGCCTGATTCTGCAGGCAGACGAAGGAGGGAAAGGCAGATGTTCTCCCAAAAGAAAAAAAAAAACAAAAACATGAACTGAAGACACATCCTGTACCACTAAACGTGCCTACAGAAATGCTCCGCATTGCTCTGCTGCAGAAGCTGCCTCTCCAGGACTTGCATTTCCTTTGATTTTCCTATGACCAGAAACAGCAAATAGCAAGTTGGGAATCAAACCCAATACCCACCCCTGAAACCCTGTGCATTTAACAGAAAACAGCTGTTTTTGCAGCATTTTTATGGTAGTCTATTAATCTATTTTCAGACTGCTTGAACCAAGAATAGCAGTGAATGTCAAGTCTTTCTGTGCATGGCTGTACCCTTCATTTCTCTGTGACATACATTTCCAGGCAAGTATCAGGCCTTGACAGGTATATCAAACGTTCAGATCAGGAAATGTTATGTCCAAGAGGTAGATAATTTCCCCCCCTGCTGTGGCCAGAAACACACAATATTCTACAACCCAGCTCCTCTGCTTCTTCCCATCACAAATGCCATTCACCACTGTTTTCCTTATTCTGTCTTTGTCCAGAGTTTTGACCTCTGATTGACTTTGAAGTTTACATATGAGGAAAAACAGTCAGGCAGCTGCTAAAACAAGCACGGAGAGATCAAACGGTTCTGAAAGAATTAAAAACAAACAACTTTTATCTTTTTCTTTTGTGTTTACCAATACATTAACAGATCCAGATAGATGGAGAGATACACAAATGCACATTCTTACATATTTAAATGATAGAGTTAAAAAATTGCATTAAAAGAATATTGTTTAGATTTGTGCAGCCGAACATTGAAGGATAAGGAAATTAGGAAAATTAGGAAATACCGGTTTAAGACTGCTATGCTAATTTCTTTCTGCCACTGGGTATGATTATCATGTGTTGTACAGAATGAGGCATGCATACTGTGGGAAAGTCTAAAATCTGACTGTGTCATGGAAGGGGTTGTAAGAAAATATGTTCAAATGGGGAGGGACAAAAAAAGATTGCCCAGACAGTCTTAAATCTTCCATTTTCTAATGTATCAGGAACTGAACTTCAGCTTAAGTGGCACTATTGAATGACTGGAACATAGGGAATTGGATGTTCTAGCTTATTTTCAAGGGAGAAAAAAGCTAGTGGAGGGAAGTCCCCTGCGACGTGTATAGAGAAACACAGACTCTTGCCATTTATTAAGTCATTGCAGATATTTAATTAATCGGGTTTGGAGTGTCAGGCATAAGTAGGAGGTATTTGGTCCAGGCCCTGGAGCTGGAAGACCACTTAGTAGAAACCACTTAGTAGAAAGTTTAGTTTCCTCTACCGCACTAAACCTTTCTAAGCTTCATCTCTATTAAATTGAGTCCTGAAATTTAATTCTGCTTTTGCTGTACAATTTCTCCTAATGCTTCATCTCCTATCACTGTTTCAGTATCAGCAAGAACTCGGGTCTTTGAAACAGTGATGTTGCCCAATTACTATACTGGCATTCTGCCTTGACCTTTCCTGGAGAAACCAACAAGAGAAAAGCAGTGGCAGTTCCCAACAGTTTCCATCTCAATGATTCTCACACAGAAATTCGCAAAACACAGGAAAAATGTTGTCTCTGAGATGAATTACTTTGAATTTCAAAGGTCAGCTGAAAGTAATAAAGATGTTAAACTTTCCAAAAGATGTCAAATTTCACAAATACCTAAAAAATATTTCTGCAGATACCATGTAAGTATGAATAATAATCTAAACCAGAATGTTTTAATTGACAATAAAGTTTTATTTGCTTCATGGGAAGTTTCCTTTTTTTTTTTTTTAAGATTACTCTGGCCTGTATAATATGAACTCTGTAGTACTCTGTAACTTGTGGCAGAGGCAATCCAGTCTGTGCATTCCCCTGCCTCTTGATATTGCTTGTACATGTAAGATAATTTCCATAGTCAGTTAATTCAAATATGCTTTCTTAAATGCTTAAAAAGCATTAACTTATAGGATGAAAATTCTACCAAATCACAACTCTCTGTTTGTCATTTTGCCTTTCTGCTATAGATAAGCCATTGTCTCTTATATAGGCTATAACAGACTGCAAAAGAACCAGTTTGAATAAATAGGAATACATTTTCCTATTTTTTTTGTTTGTTTGTTTGTTTTTATTTTGTTTTGGTTTGGTTTTTTTAATGCTGAATTTCACAGATTGTAAAGATAATTTTTGTAGAGAAAAGTAGCAATATAAACAGAAGTAAAATTATCTTTTCAGTATTAGCTTCAGAGCTGAAGCAGTTTGTGTACAGTTATCTTTTCCATCTATCCCTTGGGCATAAAGGCAGTGAAAAAATTCCTAAAGAGGGGAAGGAAATTGCGTTGGTCAAGATCAAATTGCAAGCATGCATAATTTGATGTACTGATGACTGTCCACAAGATATCAAAGCAACATCTTGCCAAGATGTTAATTGTCCCAAGGACTGGAGTTTGACGCTTAACAAACATCTCAGTTTCATTCTCAGTTTCGTTGTGGAATGAAAGTTATGACAGCTGCAAAGACTCCTTGTCTTAGTTGCATGCGCAATAGTGAACGACCCTGAGAGAAATCCTGATTTTACATGAAAATGTCTTTTGCTTGCAAATAGCAGTTATTGGTAGTGTTACTAGAGAGAGAGGAAGTGTAACTACATAGCTTCAGTATGTGGAGTCAGTACAAAACTCCCGGATTGACTGGGGCTTCAAATCAATTCAGACGCTAGGGGAGCATGTAATTTTGTGTAGCTCTTCCCACTTTTGAAAATGTCAGGTTGTATCTTAGAGACAGTCCCACAGTGAAGTCCTTGTATAAAACAACTCAAACCTTTATTTCACAGTCTTTGCATAGAATTCTGCAGGTTGCAAACCTGGCATATTGCAAATTGGATGATTTCATTTGGTACCTCTCATGTCCAGACATATGAGCCAACAAACGAACAGGCTACTTTGTTTACTGTTTTCTGAAGCAAAGACATCAGTCAACAGCCCATTAAAAAGACTTATGGTGAATAAAATATTTCTAAACACAGAAGACTCCCCTAATCTGACTTCTGTTAAGCAAGCCTGCTATTCATCACTCCTGTTCTGAGCAGTGTACGCAATGAGAAGAAATACTTATCCATTTAGGACAGAAAATTCTCTCACTTTGATAGCTAGGATTTCTTCCCAGATATAAAGAAAACTCTGACTGCACTAATTGTAGATCTGCTGGTCATAAAGGGAGCATTAGCCTCATACCAGCCAAGTAATTGCTGTCCAATTGGAGAATGGTATGGCCTTTCTCTCTGATGTTCCCCCTTACCACCAGATGGAGAAGAATTCTTCGACACAAATGTTACTGTTGATTTGTTGTAGCTCTTACTGTGGAAATTGTACACATAGGCTTGCATTCTGTTTTTGGCTGAAGGAGACTAAACTGCAGAGGGAATAATTGTATTTAACTGAGAGCTATCACACATATGCTGGATTACTGAAGCATGTAGGTGTTCAGCATTTCCCATGGG
This sequence comes from Tichodroma muraria, assembly GCA_013390105.1. Taxonomy (NCBI): domain Eukaryota; kingdom Metazoa; phylum Chordata; class Aves; order Passeriformes; family Sittidae; genus Tichodroma; species Tichodroma muraria. The sequence goes on from WAAG01022047.1 coordinate 9,850, forward strand.
CACCAGTAAAAAAAATGTCAAATCCTTTTTCTGCAATAATCCTAGTTTAATCTCAAGATTCTTCTGAAAAAAAAATATGGTAGTTGTGTCTTTCCACAGGATGTATCCATGATTGTTTCAGTTTCCTCTCTGTGTAAAACTACACAGAAAAAATGATCCAGGATGGAATACATGAATTACTTTATTTGCTGATGAAACTGGTATCTTTGCTATAGTATTCCTAGATAGAGTTGTTGGAAACAAATGTAAGGGCAAATATCAATAAATAATGTTGAGAAAAATAATGATGTCAAACCAGAAGAATTACTGGACTGTAGTGACTGAAAGCTGAATCTTCATCAGGAATACATCCAGATACCTAAAAATAATGTGTACTTCAAAGCTCTGTACATCCATATCGATAATGAGAAACAACAGCCATATTATGGCCATTACATAATCGCTACTTGTTCCTGAAATGCTTGTCTATCTGCAAGAGATGCTGTCCAGCAATCTCAGTTGATCAAACTGTTAAGCATTTTCTTCCAAAGCAAGAGAACTTGGCATCAGCCTGGAGCTCAGCCTGGAGGAGGCAGGATGAGTTGTGAGCTGGGTAGAGCAGCTGTTGATCCTGTTTTTGTTTCGACTGCTGCTTGCAAGGAGTTATTTACCCTGCTGCACTTCACAGGCTGCTCCAACTTGCCATAAGGCTTTTCTTTCTTTCTGCAGCATTCAAAGGAGGCAGGTCTGTAAATTGTCTTCTCTGACTACCTTGAATCACATTAGCCTGCTCTTTTTTGTAAGCATACCCCACAGTGATAACAGAATTCAATCAGGCAGGCTGATTCAATGTTGCTGTGCCTGCTCTTCCCCATGTGCACGTACATTCCCCTGTTGGCCACCTCTTGGGGAGCTCATACCAGGGAACAGCTTTACTCCCAGCACCAGAGCAGCTCTTGGGGCTCTCCTGCTGCAGGCGCAGGGAGGCAAATCCCACTCACCTGCCTTCTGGGGAATGCATAGCCTATGAGAAACCTACACAGCAGAGAGGCCATCCTCTAAGAGAAAAATCACCTTGGACGGTTTAGTTTCTAACTGCTAGGGAAAATACTGACATTTATCTGTGGCACTGGTGCCGAGTTACATTTAGGCTTGCTCATGCTCAGGAACTTTTTGGCTTGGAGAGACAAGAAAAAGAAAGCAGTTAGGCCACAAGGCTCTTTGCTGCCTTTCATTTTGTCCCTCTGGCTGTTGCCTTTTTCCTTACTCTACAGCAATTCGTGTGGGAGGGTAAAGAAGTGACTGTGTGAGAAAAGCACAACAGAAACTGGAAGCAGGAACCTGCATATTAGGGCATGGTGACCAGCAAATCTGCCAGGAGCTGGCGATAATACCCAGGGCACAGTAACCCACACTAACAAGTAGGAAAATTACTTCATGTGCTTCCAGGTTTGCTGGCCTGTTTGTGCTCTTACACCTTCCTGGGGAAAGTATGGAGTTGCTGCTTGGGTCGTCAGTGCTGCTGGGCACCTCAAAAGAGTTTCTCCATGTGCTGAATACTTGCCTCTGGGACGTTAAGAATTTTTGTTTGCATAAATAGTTCATATTTTATTACTGTAACTTACCCAATTATAAATTTAATTCATTATTTATTTTATTATTATAATGTGTTAGGTATTTTATGTAAATATATTTGCTTCTCTAACTCCAATTTGGACTGCCAGCTTTACTTTCCCAGGAAGGAAGAACCCTTGTTTTGGGAGAGTGTGTTTCTACCCTCTGAGGCATCTCCAAAGGCTTCTCCTGCACTACACAAAGTGAGGAAAATCCCATTGGTGATTATTACCATAGGCAGAACTGAGGATGAGCAACAAAATTTTGAGGAACACAGTCTGAAAAGGGGTGAATTTGTTTGCTTTCCCATCCTCTTTGCTCTCTCTTACAGAAAGATGTTGGCCTGGATCAGTTTCTGTTTTTCTGAAGGGAGCTTGCCCTGGGACACTGGGGTAGCTGAGAACAACTGCTGAGCAAGGACATTCCCCACTTCAGTTTGAGCAAAATACTGTTTACCCCATTCTCACTCATTTGCCTCTGCCATTTCCCTGTTTCTCACTGGAGGCGATGGCTGCCTGAGGCATGGGAGTAACAGCAGATCCCTCAGCTGCAAGGGCTGACAGATCAGGAAGGGCACACCCAGCCCCACAGAGTGTACCCAGGACCCTTGGAAATCTGCTCTTTGCTACATGGCCCTGCCCAAAGCCCCCTACACCCAGGGAGATGCCACTGCATGGTCTGACATTCTTCATATACATACCCCACACTGACTAGGGCACTCTGGCATTTACTTCTAGGTGCCACTGCACAGCATGCTTATGCTCAGCTGGAGATGATCCTCTTCTTCCCACTACTCTGTCACTGCTTTGAGATACAGAGAAACCCTATGGATATGAAGAGGGATGTTGCTAATTTTGGTTTCTGGTCCCAGATGTACTGGTGCCAGGACAAGTGTCCCTCATTCATGGGAAAGCACAGAAGAAAGAGGCTCAGCAACTAGACCTGTAGCTGCCTGAGCTCAGAAAGTCTCAGGGTCTCAACTGCTGGCACTCAGACTTGGCTTCCTTAGTGTGTCTGGCCCCCTCCCGCTTGCCCACAGTTCTTTTCAGTCTTGCCTGTCTTCTTTGCAGGAGAGACCAGGAGGTTCGGGTCAATGAGGTCTGCTTACACTTGGTGACATGGATTGAGTGCTGGTTCATCAGGACTGGTTTCTGCACATCTAGATGTAAGGTTACTTATCACAGACACCACTACCCATGGTGAAAGCCCAGGTTCTCACAGTGGACCATGAGGGAAAATGCAGCTTGCCGCTGCCCGGGCCAGATTTGTCAGTGGGACACTTGATGGCAATAAGAACTGGAAAGCTCAGGAGGGGGAGCCCAGCTAAACAGCCCTGGGCATGGCACATGTGTGAAGGTAACTCTGACCTGCCTGCACAAACGATCCTGGCTTCCCATACTTGTGTTTTTTGAGTCTTCCCACTTTTAAATCTAGCTTATAAGATTTGCTGCACCTGTCTATGCCCACTACATAGTATGTACACAGTGGATCCAACCCACATATCAGCAAACCTGCTGTGCACTGGCAGCTGCTGATGAAGCCTGCCTTTCCAATTTGGTCTGTGCACTTGTGCCTTAACATGGCACTGGAGCCATGTGCTGAGGGCTGTTTCTACAGTGTGAAGAAATTTGTGGTGGAGCAACTTTTCCCTCGAGTCGAAACAAGACTGTTTCCTCAGATGGCGCAGACGCCAAACATCAGAAGGCAGTGCCTTTGTTTGTCCTTACCAGCTTCTGCCACACAGAGCTCAGCTAAAGAGGCTCTTAATTTCAATTTTCCGCAGAGACACATTCCCTGGTTTCTTCCTGGACCACAGGATCGAATAATCTTTTGTTCATTTTTTTCAAGATTCTCCCATCTTTTCTGGCTTTTCTTTCATATATGTTCAACATGCACTGAATGTTGGCCATAGTTGGTTATTCTCTCACACGTCTCATATGTCTGTTCTGCTACAGACATTGACTTGCTCCTGTGTTTGGGATAGAGATTGCTATTGTTCGTATGGTCTAGCTACATGGAGATCCCCTATAGAACTATCTTAAACAAGCGACGACAGTTAGTCAAATACAAAGCCATGTAGAGTAAAAAAAGGCAAGTTATTTGAAAACTGGGGGAATGAGAAGTTGGAAAGCAGTGCTGCAGAAAGGGACTTGGGGGTCCTGGTTGATGGCAAGTTGAATTTGAGTCAGCAGTGCCCTGGCAGCCAGGAGCAAGGCCAAGCGTGTCCTGGGGGCATCAGCACAGCATCGCCAGCCAGGCAAGGGAGGGGATTGCCCCAGTCTGCTCTGCACTGGGGCGGCCTCACCTTGAGTGCTGGGGGCAGTTTTGGTGCGATACAAGGAGTGTCTGAGGTCACTTGGTTTGTTCAGCCTGGAGCAGAGGAGACTGAGGGAAGACCTCATCACAGTCTTCAACATCCTCATGAGGGGAGGTGAAGGGGCCAGTACTGATCTGTTCTCTCTGGTGACCAGTGACAGGACCCAAAGGAATGGCATAAAGCTGTGTCAGGGGAGGTTTAGGTTGGATATTGGGAAAAGGTTCTTCCCACAGAGGATGTTTGAGCACAGCAACAGGCTCCTCAAGGGAGTGGTCACAGCACCAAGACTGCTAGAGTTTAAGAAACTTTTGGACAACAGTCCAAACATATGGTGTGATTTCTTGGGCTTGCCCTGCGCAGAACCAGGAATTGGACTCGATGATCCTTGTAGGTCCCTTCCAACTCAGCATATTCTATGATTATATGATTCTAAATGTCTTCTCACAATTGTCCCGCACTGCTCACTCATAGTTAAAAGGAACTTTTTGCTTTGATCCCCATGTTCTGCTTCACATATATGGATGACAATCTTTCGCTTCACTAGAATAGAAAGATGAAGAAATATACGTAAATCTCCCAGATATTATAATAGTGAGAAGCATAGAAAAGCCTAGGAAAAAGCTGATGGTTTTCAGGTTTTGATGGATAATGGGACTTGGGTCAGGTAAACATTTGATGAAAAAACCCCTCAGTTCTACCAATTTTTTCTTTCTTTTCCTGCCTAACATTTAGCCCATCTCCTGATACTGTGAGACATGGGGAAAAGGTTATGGTAGAAGGAATCCCGCCACCTCCACCACATTACAGCAGAAGAGATCCCCTATTCACCAGGGAGAATCTACTGTGGGAATCTCTAGTCGGTTTGAGTTCATGCTCTGCATGCATAAGCAGAGCAAACTTGGCAGGCTGAACAGTCTGTTCCTTGGGAATATTGACAGATGAATATAAACTCAATTACCTTGCTTTTTCATTCCAGTTGGGTTACTTGTGCTGTGTAACTAAGTACATCAGCATCTGGAGTGACTCTGAACAACAGGAGAAAACATTTTCTGGTGTTGAAACTAGAAATTTGTACAGCATTTGTAACTTGCAAAAAGCCAGGAGGCTGGCTGTGCTTTGTTTCCCACCATCTTTTAAAAACCAAACAAACCAAAACCAAGGTAGAAGGGTCACCATTGCCAAGGACTGGTGTTTCTTCTTTTGGCATAGCTAAAAGGCTGATAGCTATTTTGCCTATGAGCCTGCACAACTGAAAGATGTAAAACCAGCTCCTGAATTTTCCTTACCATTCTCCCCACCACCACCATCTTCACTATCCATCAACCCGCCTCATTGCTGAAAGCTGAAAACACAAAAGTAAACATTAGTTACTGAGGTTTGCACCTGGGGGTGGTAAACAAAACTGCTCTCTGTGCCTGTGAGCTCTTGAAGGGAAACTCTGCTGTAGGAAAACAAATCTCATCACAGTTAAGAACAGGTCTGCCTGGGGTAGGTTGTGTGTGCAGAGAATAAGAATATTTTCATTTTTCTGATTTCATAATTAGGGAATGATGAGGTACAAAATCTTTCCTAAATGTGTCCCTCCAGTTAGAAAATACATATTTGCCTTATCTTTGTTTTCATTGTAGCTAGAAGCAGAAGTTGATGCTAATCTGATTCCCTACTCCTCTGTAGTTTGGGACATTTCAAATACATATTTTTTGTCCTGAGATTTTGTCTCAAATGGAGACAATTGAGACTTTGTCTTGGACTAAGAGAATCAAGACTTTGTCTAAAATGCAATAATATGGTGCATGCTAAACAAAACAAGTCTTTGTGTATCATTGTTATTAAAACATTGTAGCAGCAGGAAATAGCTAGACATGGACTTTTCCTTTGCTAGTTAACTGCTACTATAGATCTGTTAAAGTTCAACTCATTATACATTTAAATCCTATTACAGTAACTGAATGCTTTGACAAAGAAACCGCCTGTAAGACAGTCCCTTGCAGAACAGTAGCGCATATATTAAATCAGTATGTTCTCACCTTACCGTGTCCTTCATTCAGTCCACTCTTCTCTGAACGCGACTTTCACTCCTGCACCCAGGCGTGACCTCCTCCCACCTGCCCAGTGGAGCATCACCAGCGAGCAGGCAGAACCCCCCCGGCAATCTGGCCCCCATCGGGAGCTGCACGGCAGGGTCAGGTCCACCCCTCCGGCATCGGTCACCAGAGCCGGGCTCAGTCCCAGGCTTTCAGGAGCTGTTTGTGAGTCGCTGGTCAGAAGAAACCCTGCACAGTTAAATGCCCGTGGCAGGGTCTGCTCTCATTCGGTGCTCCCCCCTCCGCAGGGATAAGGTCGGAAATAAAAGCAAGCTCTATAAAAGCAGATCTCCCTAGTCATACATTCAGGGATGGATTTTCTCCTCTTCTGGTGCTCAAATCAGGGAGAGTACTAATTTCTCTGAAGACAATGGAGCAAACCAACACAAGTCAAAGGAGAATCAGACTGTAGCTCTAAGAAACACCTATTCCTATTACTTCCTAGGTTTTTGTTGGGATTTTTTGCTGCAAATATATAAACCTTTGTATTAGCTGACTTCAAAGATCATAAAGCCCTAATTGTATATGCAGACAACTAATGCAGTGTGCTGCTGATGCATAAAACACGCATAGATAGTACACAAATACACTCAGGCTGGGCTTAAATTTAGCTTCAACCACACAAAAGATATCTTTATAACTAAGAATGATTGGAAGAAAGATCTCATTCCAGACCAGATGAACAACTCATTTTTTCACTAATCCTGGATTTGGCTGACCTGACTTAAATGTGTCCTGAGACATTTCTTAGTGCTTTGGAAATTACATCAACATACTTGGGTTGGAGATGCAAGAGTTAGAAAAAAAAAAGGGGGGGAGGATTCTGTTTTTAAATTTCTGCTGTTCCTTTTAAAATTAGATCAGTGAAGCATAACTTTCCTATAGCCGTAATTTTTCAGGCTAAGCAAACTACAGTAATTTCAAAAGCAGCGGGAACAAGGGGTCACTTGGGGCCAGCCAGGAAAAAAAAAAAAAATTAACTCTTTGCTCTTTTCCAGTACAAGTTTTTGTCATGTTATTATTGTTGAAAGGAGTCAGCTTATTAATGAAAAGGTAAGCTTTTCCTTTCAAGAAAATACAAGCTGAAAAAAGTATGCAGCAATAGTAATTTCAGAGCTGTATAAGAACATTAATGAGGGAAGAGAAACAACAAGGGGAGTTCATCTGTGCATTTTCTCAGTACCTATCACTAGAGCTGGATTAGATTTTGCTAAATGACGTCTGTCACTGACAGCTGCTGTCATCAGGAGACTGCCAGGAGCTACAAACACCTTTCAGCAGCAGGAGGCTATCAGCCATGGCAGTGTACAAGCTTTTCATGATGTTGCCTTCAGTGGTGAGAGCTCCAAAACCTTTCCCTAATAATATTGCTGAAAGTCTTCTGTTTAGAGGGGAAGAAAGCTATGTTGCAGCAGCATGAAAATTCAACATGAATAGTATAGACCCTTGTTTCATGATTGTTTTGTATTGGACAGCAAGACTTTCATGATCTAGTGTTTTAGGTGATTTTTAGATGTTATATTCTATATAAATATACAAATAACCTGAAACACTGAAAAATCCAAGCACAGGCTGTCCTTGCCATTAAGGTGTGTTTAGCAAAAGGATGGACTCCCTCTGGCCTGAATTCACACCTTTGAGCACTGGCCATGTAACAGATAAAATCTCTAGGAGTAAAATTCCATCTTTACTTAATCTGCCAGCTGTAGCTCAAGTTTGCTGATTTCAATTGAGGCTCCACTCACATTTTCATAGAAGTTATTTGCCATCCTCCTGGCAAGTCATAGGGTAGATGATTCTTTTCCCCCAGTACTTTTCAAGTATGGGAATGGCGGTTAAAAAACCTATTGGTTTCCCAAGTGGCTTCCAATGGGGTAATGATAGTTTGGCACTGGAAAGGCTTGGCCTCTGTAGTTTGAGAACCAAACCAGAGAAGCTAAGATAGATGTTTAGGCTTTGAAAACACCAGCTATCTTCTGTTTGTATCTACATTTGCATTGGGATAAACAGCTCTCAGCAGAAGAAAATGTAATTTGTTCAAGTATTTCAGCCAAAGAACAGCAATTATAAAAATAAGGCACTCCTTTTCCTACCTTCAAAGCATTTGCTAGTGTCAATAACTAGGACCTGAGACCAAGTCCCGAGGCTTAAATATCTTCTAACTGAGCCAGCTTGACACTTAAGAGACCTACTATTAAGCATTAGACATTGTGAAATGTTACAAGCACTTTCTTGTTAGAGCTTTTTTGTCCCATTGACTAAGGAATAGTCATATTGCAATGAAGTCACACTGCAATGATGTTGTAGACTCCTCCTTGAGAAATGAACTGCTTCATGCTGTAACTGCAGAGTGTGATCAGTGGATAGACAGGACACCAATGAATCTTTAGTCACAAGCCATCCATGGAGTTCAGTAGCACCCTCTGAAACATCCACAGCTCCTCGCTTGTCAGGAATTGTGTTGCCTTAATAAATCACATCAAAAATCTTTAAAGTTATTTTAACAGCACTGAGCATGCATTATTTCTAGGAAAAAAATCCAAAAACTCAAAACCAGATGTAAGGATTTAAAGTAAAAAAACCTTGGTGATCGAAGAGTGTACACCAGGAAGGAAAACCCTGTTGCTACAACTTATAGCTCTGAGGTTGGCATTGACAAAATAAAAAGGAGCCTTCTCCAATGTAACAAAGATTTCCATGAATTGATCAGAACATACAGAACTCTTTGACCAACAGTCACTTTTATATAAGAAATGTCAGCCATATAGAAGCTATTATAAAGAATAAATTTTAAGGGCTTAATCAAATATAAATTTCTTTCATTGTAGATAAATTTCTGCTTATAAAGAAATTTTGTGGAATTTATAAGCAGAGATGAAAAGTGTAATATAAAGGTTATTTTGTGTGTGTGTGTGTGTGTGTGTTACTGAACAAGTTCTCCTGCTAAAAGAATTAAAAAAATGCCTTCATTGTTTTTTCTTACTTTTACTTTTCAAGTTTTCTGTATTTTCATTTTTACTTTTTGTTTCTAAAAAGCAGCTTAAGTGTTGGGTCAAAATTATACTTGCAAGCAACCCATATTGGCACGATCAAGTGGCTCAATGCAGACTGTTGTGTTCAAAGACAGCAGATGGATCCTACATGAAACACTTCCCTGAAAATCTAGTTCCCTCAGGCAACAACTATTTTGAATTTTATAACCTAAATAGTGCCAGAACACCAGTCAGATGAGAAATATGCAAAGAAAAAAACTGAACATATTTTAAGGAGCTGTAGTGTGGGGACACAGTAAATTTGGGTTTAGGACTTCCAGTATCAGACCAGAAGTTGGCAGTCGCATACTGTGAAACATTTTGGAAAAAACCTCATGCTTTTAGCTGAATTCTGTTTGAAACAATCTTAACTCTGTGCAGGTGGCACTTGGATTTGTATTGATACTGTCAGAACAAATGTCATCAGCCAGTCCTCAGCTTCTTATTACTTTGTCACCTGCAGGTTGGTGTTGCCAGTCAGTGTCCTTTAATTCCAGATTCAAGTCAGAATCTAATAATCTCTGTATTGCAGCCATTTCCATAATTTGCCACAGATATCTTGCACATTCTTTTGACCTCTTCTTTTGCATCCACCCTTTGCCACCCTCCTCATATGCTGAAGAAAGTGAAGAAACTCAGGCTGATTTCAGGGACAGATATGGGTTTCTATCCATAAAGAAGAACACTGTAAGTCACGTGCACTGTTTGTATTTCCCTAGCCCTGTCTGCCAAGATTCAGCCTGGTCCCAAGTTGTCAGCATACATCATGATAAAGTTTACAATGCCATTTCTATGTGGATACCACAGAACAGACACCAAAGAGAACTGGAGCAGTGCAGGGACGGAGTTTTGAAGTGTGACTACAAGAAAGGAACAGATGACTTGATGCAATAGGGGGCTGCTGGTGGTGACCAGCTCATCCAAAGCTGAGTCAGGGGGTCACCTTCCTGAGGTGACCAGCTCGTCCAAAGAAAGTGGGTCCAATGGGAACTTGAGGGCAAATTTCAAACTGAAACTTTGAGCCTAAATTATCTCTTATCGGAGAAAAAAAAAAAAAAAAAAAGATTCAAGGATTGTGAGGGGAGTGTCCTAGGGATGGCAGCCAAAGGGTAGATGGGCAGTGCCTTCTATATCCTTGGGTGTTGTTTACAGGAGACTGTCAAAATAAAAAAAAAAAAAATAACCTGCCTCTGGCCCAGTTAAAGAAGCCACTATGAGAGCTCTCTTCTGCTTGCATTCTTTTGTTTGTTTGCTTTATTTCTTTCATGGGGTGCTCCGGTTTTCTGGGCACGTCTCCAGGAGTTTCTGGGCAGTCTCCAGTGTGCTTTGCCAAGCAGCAGCTTCACATTCTCAGGCAGGCAACATCCTGGTTCCACCCTATCCTGAATGGGGTGTGCTCACACACACTCATCTACCATCAAGAGCACTTTATTTTGGACAAATGTCTGGTGAAGTTAGACTAAATCTGCTTTTCTCCCATGAACTGGCCTTATTTAGTGTACTGGCACCTATAAATATGAGCTGCAGCTTGACATAGCAGTGTTGTATCCCTTGGAGAGATCCCAGAAGAAGAGATACTCCGAGATGTGCACAGGCTCTTTCACAGTCAGGTACACAATGTCTCCTCAGGCATCATTTGCTGTTGGTGCACTGTGGCACAGTTTGACTTGAGTGACAAGGGACTTCAGCTGATTAGAAACTACATGGATGACTGTCACATTCTCCAGCAGGGCAGAGATTTCACCTGTGGACCATTGCCCACAACATTTACTTCCTCCAGGGCTAGCCCAGACACGGAAGGAAAAAACCAGAGATGCAGCTTCTAAACAGAAAGGAAAACAGTTACTTATCTGTGTAGTAGAGGAGAACTGCTTAAATTTTACAATACTTCCCCGGAACAGGGATATGTAATTTAAGGGAAAGATGATAAATCCACACGTGTAAAAGCCAGGGAGCCGGAGAAGGCAGCTGGGGCTGCAGAGGGAGGGCTCAGCCCAGCAAGCACGCACCCCGTCCCCGGCGCACAGCTCTGTTCCCGGGCAGCCACGGGCAGCAGCCGGCTCGCTCCCGCAGCCCCCGCTCCCAAGGAGGAGAGAGAACAACCAGCTTGTTCAGGGGAACGAAATTTACTCCGGTGAGTGCGGCGGACCCGTGGTTCCNGGCGGCAGTGCGGCAGCGCGGGCCCGGCCCCGCGCCGTGAGGGGACTTGCTTGCTCGCGAGGCACTGGCGCTTGTGGGAAGCTGTGAAAATTAGATGCGTGTATGTAGTAAAAACAACAAAAAAAAATAAAAAAAAAAATAAAAATTGGTTTAGGCGCAGAGGGAAGGTTCCGTGGGAGGATGACGTCCGTGTGTGGCGCTACTTGCGTACGGCAGCGAACCCCGGTGGCCGCGTCTCTTTTTCCCCGGGAGCCCGGGCCACCGCCGATGAACCCCCCCCGGTTCCCGAGGGCACTGGAGGCGCGTTCTCACGTGTCTCCCACACTGAGGCAGTGCCGATAGTGGAGGGTTTGTCGGGATTTCCACGGGAAGGACAGAGTGACAAGCGGCACGCAGCCAGGAGAGGCGGCTGCCACGGAGCACCACAGAAGAGCGAGGACGCCTCAGAGATGAAGAGCAGCATAAATACAGATAATAAACATTTCAGAAGTAGGTTTCTCAAAAAATGATAGTAACAAAGAGATTTTAATAATGTATTAATTGCTATACGGGGACAGTATATAAGTGGTAGCAGTGACATAGGAAGAGGTGAAACATCAACCAACATAACTGTGCTCCAGTAGGAAACACTTTGAGGGGATTTGTTAAGACACTGCCTCAGTTTTGACTCAAATTTTGCCTATGCACAATATAAACTGAACAAAGATTTGCAATGGACCTGTTTTGGGAATTTCAATGGATACCTCAATTCTGCATCTGGGAGTAAAAGCAAGTGGAGTCCCTGCTGTGGAGGAAGAGTAGGTATGTCAAAACACTCAGAACAACAGCCACTGATACCAGACATTCTAACATCAGAAAATGTGTCAGCACCCCAGAACTTCCTAAGAGCTGGCAGAAGCTTGTCATTAAAACCACTTTCAGAAGACCTGGAAATCCAGGGGATCTCCAGGAGGTTGAAAAAAAGTTCATGCTGAAACAGTATTTTGAAAGATCCATAGAACAACCCAGGCAATTCAGGCAGTGAACTTCTGTCCAGCCCTGACATTGCCTGGATTCTTCTGGCTCTGGGCCTGATGGAAGTCCATAGCCTGAAATGTGTGCTGCCCAAAATGACGGTGTTAATAAATACCAAGATAAAAGAAAGTATGTTATTTATACTGACATGAAAGCAGAAAGCAGATTTTGCTGAGATAATCTGGTACCTTTCTCAGAAGAGTAAGTCGTTTTCATATAAAGCTGCGAGATGCACGAGGCTTTAGTTTTGTGCAGCTCTTTGATGGAGAGGTTATAGTATATCAGTACATCAGTTCGCAATCCAGTGGTTAACTCTATCAGTAGTCTTAATGTTAAACAATCATTGTTCAGTATCATTCATTGTTCAGGGGTGTTAACTAGTGAAGCTCCACCTAGATTGTCTCCTGGCTATTTTCCATTTTGATCTGTGGTACAGAAAAAAAACATAAACTCATCATATGGCAACAGACCAGAGGAACAGAAACGAAAATAGGCCACTGATGTAATCAGATGGTAAATAAAAAGCATGCATATAATATGCTACCTTATTACAGGTAAACATGAATCTATATATCTAAGAACAGAGAATGAAGGCCACAAAATTAAGATGGGAAACTATACTTTGAAGCAGTGGCTCTGGAAAAGACTCACAAAAGAGAGACACAGCAACTGAACAGAAACTCCCACTGAAAGAGTGCCTAGGGGGATAATGAAAGCTTTAGATGTACAGGCAAGTGAATTCTTGAGTTGGGCTAAGGAAGATTTTGAGATTTGTTATAAATCTTGCCATTATGCTGAAATGTTGGGTCTAGTTCTCCTATGCTTGAGTCTGGGAGAATGCTGTCACATTAGTGGGGGGAGAGGTCAATGTCATTTTGCTATGTTAGAATATAAAGCACATATTAAGGAGCTCCTAATGGTTCAGGGACTTCTCTTACAGACAAGGAAATGGTGTAATGCAGCAAACAGAATACTGACATTTGTGAAAGCAAAGCTTTTTCTACCTGAAAGATTGATTCCTGGTTGTTATCAAGTATAACTTTCCTGGAACTGAAACCATTCAATACAACTGAATTTTTCTCCTAGATGGAAGTAAATACCTTTGAGGTCAAGCTTTCCAGATTCTACCTGTGACTGGGAACAAAATTATGTCCCGTAGGATAGTTATCTGAAACGGGAAAACCTTATGCACTTCTGAAGAAAAATGTAATACTATTTCTTTTGCTGGACTTCTGAAAATAGCAAATTAAATCATAGAACCATTAAGGTTGGAAAAGACCACTAAGATAATTTAGTAAAACCATCAACCCAGGACTTTCAAGTCTGCTGTCATTCTTTTTGCAAGGGTTTCCTCAACCTCAGGCACCCTTTCCTCTGCCCTCATGTTTTGCTGTTGGACTGCTTTTGTGAAAGTGTCTTGCCTGTGTCCCTGTGTGAGGATTTATGTATTTGCAAGTTGCCTGCATCTTAACACCTCACCACTGTGTTATTTCTTTTCATTTCAGTTACAGCAGCACAGTGTACGCAACTAGGAGGCTAGAAGTGCCTAAAAGTGTCTTTTCTTTTTTACTGAGTCACTATGCAGTTGCTTACTGACAACAGAAAAAAGGGACAACTGGTGAGCACCTGCTCCAACCCTCTGCTCAGGACAGGGCCGATTTAACACATGCTACTCTGTGTTTTTTCCAGCCAGTTGTAAATATGCCAAGGTAGGAGATTCCTCAGTCCACCAGGAACCCAGGGCTTGAAAGGGTTTTTTTCCCCCTAATGTTGTTCCATTCTTGTTCCCTGATAGGCAAGTAAGTGTCAACTGGTGTTTACAGGGAAGGCTGTATGCTCGATGGTGATGTGATGAGGGACAAACTCAGGGAGGTGGCATTTACATTCTTCAGCTTGCTCTTGGTCTTACTGGTTGCTCAGCAACTCGTCTTCAGTGAAACCAGATAAGATTTGAGTAGCAACATTGCTCTCCCAGCCAGCGGGTAGTTAAACGACCAGGTAGTTGACCAAAGTGTTTGATGAAGTCAAAGCAGATTCTGTTTTGACCAGTACTTTAATGAGCGTTGTGTTTACCTGCCTACATTTCACGTCATCTTCTCATGCCAGTTTTAGTGATTTCTGGTTCCCTCCTTAGTTGCATCTCTTGAAAGATTTTAGAAACTATTCCCAATATCTGCCTGTTTTCAGCTTTGACTTGCAGACGGCACTGGACTTCTTCCGGGAGTCTTCACCTCACAAATGATATGCTTTTTCTCCTACCCTCAGCTTAATTTGGAATTGAAAAGTTCAAAGTCTTGCAATTTTCAAGTTTACTTTTGCATAATGTTCACGTTCCTGGTGCTGATGATTACAGCAGATGGAGACAGCACCCAAGTACCAAGAGTATAGAGTCTCGCAACACTAAAAGTTGCCACCACAGCTGGAGCCACCATCTGTAAGACATCACACAGCTCATTTGGTACTTTAGGAAAAGTGTTACTCTCAGGCAGTCTCTTGAGAAGTTTCCTGCTGAGATAGCCAATAGTATGTCTTATTTTAATTTGGGGGTGTCAAAACCCCAAAAAATCTTTGGACTTTCAACTACAAAACGTTACGTAAAACTGAACTTACTTATGAGGAAAAACCTTCCTCACAGGCAAGGGAATATAAAACACACAAACAAAACCTAAAACCAAACAAGACAAAACCAAAAGCCCAATCAACTAACCAACCGAAAAGAAAAGAAGGACAGGAATACCATATAAACTCATAGATTGTTCAACGTCATGAGTGAACATACTAAGAGACTTAAATGACTTTTGTTAATTCAGATGAACAAAAAGTCTTTATAAACAAACTGGAAAACCCAGAGGAATTTGTTTTGCATAACCTGGATCTGCCCTTTCTTTGGAGCTACTGGAACTGGGCTGTTCTATACAATAAACACATAATAAGGGAAATGAATAGAGATTAACCCACAGCATTAATAAGTTTATGTTTTGTAGCCCTCAGNGACAGCAGCTGTTTTTGGAGCTGTTTCTAACCAACAGAGCAAGCAGGAAGGTTTCCTTCCCTGCAGACAGCGATCACAATCCAGTCTGTTTCACTGTCAGGAGGTACCAAGAAACTGTTACAAAAAACCCAATATGTAAATAAAACATGACCTGAAACTATACGTTGTAGTCATGAGGATCTAAACACGTCTGAGCTGGGACTGGGGCCCATAGATTGGCTGTTGTTGACTCCAGGGCAAAGCCATGAAGGGAGTTAGTGCAGCAGCCATCCCTGCTGGCCAACCCACACACAAAGCCCATCCCAGATTGCTTTCAAAATGCTAGTAGGGACTGTCCACCAGTTCTGTTTCACTGATGCCACGAGAAGACCCATTGAAATCTAAAAGCTCTACAAGTTCTTAGCAAAGGTAACAAACACTCTGTGCATTTTTTAGTACCATGTGCTTGAGAGATGGTAATACAG
>WAAG01022096.1:0-15206 GCA_013390105.1 Tichodroma muraria
GAGAGAGAGAGAGAGAAAGACAGGAGCTTTAGAGCTTAATATAATTTAAAACTTAAGCTGAGTTCCGCTCCTGAAGAATTTGTAGATTTTGGTGTTTAGGAAGAAATTTGTAATTTTATTTAGGAAGTAATTTGTAACATAACATATTGGCATGATGGCAAAAGAGGTAGCTTTGAACAACCAGAGTAGTAAAACATTTAGAAATAAGGAGAAACTCCCTGTACCATGTTTTTATAATTGGATGAAAGATTTGTTAGTGAAAAAACAAAATGAAGTGATTATTTTTAAGGCATTCAATAGAACATGCTGGTTTTACTATTTACATTTCATGCTCTGGCTTTCCACAATGCATAGAATTATCATGCTGTTTATACAAAAACCACCCTGCTTATCAGAACACAATGAGTAAAGTGTTTGAGTTATAGAACTACAGTATTTTTAAATCATAAATGCAAAATGGAAACATGTTGCCATATACTTATTTCATACATACTGCCAAAAGCTTGTCATAGTGTATCATGATTCTGTCATTTTTAGCCTGAGGCTGGTTGATTTTTCATGAGTTTTACTCTGCCTGAATAACTTGTGGTTTATGCTCTTTTTTAGCTTTAGACAATTTTAGCAGTGTAAATTTGTTTTCAGAAAACTCAGGGAAAATTGTAATCTCTCCTGAATAACTGAAGATGCTTTGGAGAAAAAGCTGTATGAAAATGCATGGTCAATTTTCAAATATGATTTATGCTTTAGAGGAATGTACTTATAAAAATAATACAAAGCAGAGCATTTTGGTATGATGTGAACATATATACAGTTTGACATGTCTGTTTTTAAATATCCCAGTATTCAATAGTACCATTTTCTTTGTCCTGCCATTTTTGCTGGTTTAGGTGGTAAACTGTTAGAACAGTGTCCCCCTGAAACATTTTCTGTCAAATACATGAATGCTTTCAGACAACTTTCCTAAAGACAGTGAAATCATAGCTAAATATGCATCATTCTAAATGTAATATTGGGCTCTGTCCATTACAGTATGCATTCTCCTTCTGTTTAATAATGTATAGAATAATGTATAGAAGAATTGACTAAATTTTACTTATAATGTGCACAATTTTTAGTGCACCTAGTGCTGAAAGTAATACCAAATCTCCTCTTTCCTGACAACGACATTAACGGAAACAAGTTCCATATATTTAGCAAATTAGCCTCCAGATCGGCACATATATGAAAAAGAAAAAAAAAAAAAAAAAGTTAAATTTGACACTACATTTTATGTCTCAGACTCCTGAGACAGGAAATGACAGTGGCTGGGATCCATCCACCTAATTCCAGGCAAAACTGGAAGATAGGGCCTTAATACCCACTTCATTCCTGGACTACAAACCAATGTTCTTCGCACAACCACATAATTTATCAACTGCTTCACAAATTTGCTTAGAAATGCAGGAATCACCTATACTGTAAGTCAGACAAAACTTTACCTCTATCCATCAAGAAAGTTCATTTTAGTTATGGTCTGGTTTTATAATACGTATCTTTTCTATAAGCAGTTAGCTATTAGTGTACTCAACAGAAAGTAGGAAATATAAATTTTGGAGTCTGAAACCCTTATCCTAACCACATCACTGAACAAGAAGGCCATGGAAAATTTGGACTGCATCAGATTTGTTGATCTTTTGTTAAAGCTGAATGACGCACATCCGGGAATAGAACGGGCATAGGACAGAAAGACAGGAGGATGTCTCATTTCCATCCTTTGCTTCCACCATCTGCATTTTGCACCAGACAATTCTACAGCAACTGGAACTAGTCCCATTAAAGAAAGGGACCAAGTTTGGCCACTCCTTTTGAACAGTCTCTCTGTCATGGAAGCATTCTATAATGTGAATTTTTAATTTATTTTTTTTTTTCCTAGAGAGCCACCAGACAGCTGGTTAGTTTGTATTTAGTTTCCACCTTACCAATAAGTAACACAAACGAGGCTTTTCCTTTCCCTGTTGCACGTCACATTTTCCTGAGAAACTACTGCTGTTTATGTAAAGGGATGGGATGCTGCTGCTGCAATTAATATGTCTCTGCTGACTGCCAAGTTACTGTCTCTAGAAGACAGAGACCAATAAATATTTAAAAGTGATTTAACATTTGTGCACATAGTACCTGCTTTGTGGAAATCTTCATTGCTGAAATAACAGTGGGTTCCTAGGGAAAAATAGAGTTAAAATATAAAATGAGCTATAAACATAACAATTATATTACAATACTATTTGTACAAGGTAGAAAACAATAACAAAGCCTAAAAAACTCGACACTCCCTAGTAATAGTGGAATAATTTCTAGCTGTAAATGAATTAGAACACATGTACATATCTGTGTGTATCTTTGATTGCTACACAGTTTAATTGTGATCACTTTGTCACTAGTTCAACATCTTGAAATTGTTATCTACACTTAATACTAAAATTGCATTTCAGGAACTTCCCAGGTAATATGAAAATAATAATGGCTATATGAAAATTCATAGATACTATCTATTAAAGGTAATAACACTGAAATAAGCAACTCATTTTAAGTATATCGAGTTGAAAACTCCATTCCTGTGAAATTTTACTCATCGTAACAAATTTTAATCCAAAATATAATCTTTCTAACTGCTCCACACTATTCACCTACAAAGAAGTAACATGCATTTTCAGAACATGAAACCAAAATGGGCAAGAGCTTCTTTGCACTCTGGAATATGCATTACTTTGTCAACTGTTACAACTTTTAGGTCTATCTTCTTGGATGGATTTTAATTTTATGAGTAAAAGTGGTATAATAGACAGCGTGCAACTCAATTCTGCATGAGCTTTATTCCATCTAGAAATCTGCTATTGATCCTACACATCATACTTTTGTTTGTGTACATTAATAAAGTCCTTATTAGGCTTTTACACTTGTATGGTTTTCAACTTGCTCATCCTGAGAAAATTTGATATGAGTCAATGGATGGTAAGCATGGACTTTCCTTTACAGAGGGGTTAATAGACCTCATATTAGAAAACATCAATTAAATGTAATATCTGAATGAAAATTGAACTCATTAGTTTGTTTGCTCAGCTGTTCAGAGAAATATTGCACAAATGGGGTTTAAAGAGTCATTTTTTATCAATGTAACAGATATGAAAGACTTTCAGCTTTGTGGAATTTTAAACACAGCACAGTACAGCTTAACATCAAAATACATTGTTCATGATGCATGTATACTCTTCATAACTAAAGAAAACTTACATTTGGATGAGGTACATGTAAAATCTATTGGAAACTCCCTGTTGAAAGATTCACATCTTATGCACACAAATTCTGCTTATTCCACTGAAGTACATTAATGCCCTCTTTGAGGCCTAAATACATGCCTAAAGAGATACTTGAGCTTTCAAGCAAATCAGAACACCAAAATACTTTCATGCAATGAAAAAATACACATGTAAAGTAAAATTCCAAATTTGAATTTGCCTTTAACTATTCTACTTCTACAAAACCTTTCTGAAGTAGAATTCCATTCATTTTCCTTCTTTCACTTTATATTTTTCTGACATCCTTTAGCTTGGCACTTCTACTAGTTTCAGGGAAGAGACTCATATCTTATCAACTATTTCCAAATTACCCTGCATTCAAGCAATGACTTTTGCACGTATAAAAAAGAAAAATAAAAAAAAAGTTGTCTCATTTTCTTCTCATAGTTTCTACTTCATTTTAACATAAAGAAAGAAAAAAAGTATCCTAGATTTCTGTCCCCAAAAGACCGCACAGATTCAAGAACAGGGACACACATTTTTCAGAGGTATCTTGCACTCAAAACAGAGGTTTCTGAGCAAGACTGGTACCAGTAAGGGCAGGAATGCCCATAAGAAGCTCTGTTTAGCTATCTTGCCTCTGCTCAGAAAAAAAGGTGAAGTGATGGACATGGAGTTTGATGAGGACGTGGTGGCTGGGCCCCTCTGGCAGGTCCAGGGCACGGTCCCTGTCAGAACAGCAGGATGAGACTGCACGACAAGAGGCTCCCGGAGCATGCCAGCAGCATCTTCACACTGTCACACCAACCTCATGCCCCCAGCCAGGGATCAAACCCCAGCTGCCTGGAGACAGGGAAATGGTGCCATAAAACGGCACTGACAGAAGGAGTAACGTGGGGAATGTAAATGATTCGTTGTTGTGTACAAAACACAAGACATCCCTGGGTTCTGTCTGGGAAGTGTTTGAAAGGTTTACTCAGCCCTGCCTTGCAGGGCAGCCTACGGGATGCTGTATTTTTTAGGTGGCTCAAACAGGAAAAATGGAAAGAATTGATTTCAGCAAAAAATACTAGAGTTAGGGGGTGTTTATGGTGCCTTGCATCAAACCATGAAAATGACACCCCGAAGTGACCTTTGAAAATATAAACACTTTGTTCCTCAGATTATTAAGCATAAGAAATCTGGGCAGATCACTGTTTTAACTTAAGTATCTTCCTAGTTACAATATGCTGACAGTTTGGATAGTTTTGAGAGTTAATGCAATTATAAATTCATATATTGCATATCTCTGAGTGAGAAAACAGACAGGCATTGTTCCCAGACCTTCACAGGTAGATATTTAACTCCAGCATGCAACAGCTCTAAGATTCAGAAATACTAATTTACTTTTTAAACCACCGAACAAGAGCCCAGAATGACATTTCTTTTATCATTAAACTCCAGCTCGCACTAAAAGTTTCAAGGTTTATTTTGACTAGTGTCTGGGTCTCTAAATGACAAACTAATTAGAGGGGTATGCCAGGCTATTCCTTGGCTAGACTGCAAGAAGTTGAGTTTGCAGCTGTCCACAGAGAAATCTACAACCTGACACTTGAAGTTTAGCCGCACTTACCCGAAAGACTGTCATTTCTTCCAGCAAGACTTCCTCTAATTCGTGCCAAGTCTCCTTAGGAATTGAAACCACTTTAAGAACTGTTCCAATATCTTGAAAAGAAAAAAAAAAAAAAAAAGAAAAAAAAGAAAGGGTTTTCAGGTGCTTAAGATGAATACTTCTGCTTTGCAGGAGCCAGAACTTCTTGTAGTATAAAATTATCTCACATATAAAGACTATGAAGCTACATATCTCTCAGCACTCATTCAAAAGAACTGCTATTTAAAATATCCTCAGAAAACACTGAATTTCAGTAGGACATTTAAGTATTTCAAGTATCAAAATGCAACAAAGAAAATACCTATTATAGTTATTAAGGAATAGACATGACTGAAATACTATTTAAGTGACAGTATAAAATGACAGATTCATGACTGGGAAAGGAAATGTTCTAAATTTACTCAGGTGTGTTTTATTGTCCATTTTGAATGTGATGTTTGCTTTTCTTAAAATGCATGTGAAGATACTGCAGTATGGATATAAAACCATCTGGACAAATGTTCTTAGACAGATGAAGCTGTTAGGTTTCTTAAGTACATGCAATCTTTCCTGTGTCAAACAAAGTACCCAAGATGTATAAGCCCCTTAAGGGATCTATATTTGTCTATGTGTAAGATGAGGTTCACCCCTCAGTGAGGTTCTTCACTGAGGGGTGAAAAGCATACAATTTGGGCCTTTGGTTTAGAAATTAGGTGTACGCCCGCATTTTAGTATTATATCAAATTACATTTTTTGAGTTTTGCAACAAGCTTTAAAATGAAGAAGGCCAGCACTTGAAATTCCAGAGCCACAGCCTTTGGTTTTGTGAACATGGTTGAAACTAAAGACCTTCTCTGTTATTCAGCTTCTGCATCTGTCATTTATTTCTTTGTTTCTATGAACACAATTTCCAGGAAACAACAAAAACACAAAGAACCATTTCTAGGTTGGCACACATCACTGCAGACTCTCTGAAATGGAAACAATCTGTATGCGACTTTTCTTTTTAACCAGCCAAGTGTAGTGCCATGTAAATGTATCACAGGTAGAATAACTATGTCCCTAAGGACTTTTCATGTTGCACATCCTACAGCTTTAATGATTTAGGAAAACACAAGGCATTTTAAGTGGATAAAATTCTCAAATAACTATAAAGGTTGAAATTCTTAAAACAAGAATTTAACCATCAATTACACAAAATCAGATATGTATACATTTTATAAATATATATATAATTTGTGGGTGTTAGCTGAAATTTCTGAATAAAAAGATAACAACTCTACTTCTAAATCTAAAATACACATAAAATTGAGACAAAGAGATCATATTTATCAGAAATGTTTTTATAGGACAACTGACTTAAAAGCTATTGATTCAATAAGAAAATTCTGGTACTTAACTTCTTTATGTGATTTTGTATTTAAATATTGTAGAAAACCTGGAATATCCTGTAGAACTGAGATTTTCATTTTTTTCCATCTGCTTCCCTTTCAACAGATGTTGGTTTCTAGATACATATTTTTGGAGTTTTAGAAAGAAGCAATTTCTTTTCCCCCAGAAACTGTACATCGCTGTTTTCTTTCGTTAGCCGCAAATTCATACATTCTTTTTAAAAGCACAGTTATTTCTTAAAGCAACAACAAAGCAAAGCACATCTTTCTTTTTATTTAGGCATCTACACATATAAATTAAGTTAGTAAAATATACTAGCTAAGTGGGTTTGGAGTGGTTTTCATTATGGTCACTGCTACTAATGACTATATTTAAAACAAGAAATACTGAGAACGGTGCAGAACAAATGCTATATAAACTTTAAAATAGTAAGAAAAAAATCCACATTTCTACAACAGAATAATTCAGAATAACAGTGAGTCTAACAGTAGTCATATTCGTAATTTAATTGATGAGGTAATTTCCTTAATTATCTGATAATATGATCACTGTGGTTTTGAGGAAATACATTTTATGGGTGAAAAACCGGGAACTCTGACCTAATAAATGTAGCAAAATGTCACAACTCTATTCTGGGTTAGACTAGGATCATCCTCAGTCACAATCCACGAAATGCCACATCCCAGAAATAAAGGGAGGTTTTTCATGTAACAGACTGAGTGGGCACTGAGCAGACACAAGTTTCCCATAATGTTGTTTCAACAAAAGGTCAGACTTTTAAGTGGCTCCTGCAACAATTACAGTTGCCTGATCTCAAGAAAGCCTCTAAGGTCAAAGATACACTGAGTTAATCACTGTGGAGACTCTGGTCAGGCCACAGGTACCAAAGTGGGGCTTTATCTGAGTTCTACATCAAGTTTTACAGAGTAGTATTTCAAACAATTTCACACAAATGGAATCAGGCATCTCCTTTAGGATCAATAGGCTCTTCTTAGTAAGATAAAATTACTGTTATTAATTTGCTTTACTGACAGAGGTACTTTAACTGTGCCAAAGGATGCCAAACATTAAACAATCAGGATATGCATGAAATCCTGTTTTTCTGATTACTTTCAAGCATGCCGATAGGATTTTATTTTCATTGTGAAACACACTGGTACAATCACAGTGGGAAAGAAACTGCTCAGCTCAAGATTTCCCCCACAGGAAAGGAAAATGTGACCACACTGGATGGCTATTAATTATGTTGTGTTCAATTATCATCAGTTATTCAATGAAAAGGAAAAAAAAAAGTATTTCTTCAACATACTGCAGTTGAGCAGCACATGGGAATAATGTAGATTGCTCTAACAGCAATGGGAAAACACAGAGAAATATTATCTAATCTGATGGGACAGACCTGCACAGAAAAACCCAGTCATACCCCAGGGAGCATAATTCTGGCTTTGTCACAGGTTCAGATCACCAAGTGGGAAAATGGACTGTGACTAGAGTCCCTAATCTGCTTCCCAGTTAGTTCTTTGCTTGGGAAGAAGTAATATCTGCTGATTGTGTATCTGTTTCTGATTCCTCTGACTCAGAGCAGCTGGCTCAGTGCAGCTCTCTGGCAGAAGGCAGGCAGGGCCTCGGTACTGCCTCTTTACCTTTCCCCCCACATGGAAAACACCTTTTCCTGATTCTGAAAACCACAGTAAGGACAGTAAGCTCAGAGAAGCATGAAGCATCTTTTGTGCTCCAGCTCCAGGCATGGGTGTTGTGATGCCTGTTCTTGTCCTACGAGGGTATGACCTCCTGCTGGAAAAAGAATGGTTTCTATGGACAAAAGTAGTATTTCAAAAAATAATAACACTCTGCACTTAGAAAGATGGGACTTTGGTGCAGAAATATCTTTTGGCAAGTGCAAATAATAATGTTTCAACACTTTTCTTATAGTTTGTGAGCAGGGCTATCCACCAGCATTGGAGTCCTGATCATTTACCACTCACCTGAATTATCAGTGGTTTAGGAAAACCCTAAATTCCCAACTCAGAGGTAAAAATTATCATTTAGCTTCTTTTAGACGGAGATCATGCGTGACTGATTTACATAAGAACTGCTAGACATAATAATAATAACTAAATAACCAGTATATGCAATGGTAACTATCTAGAAGCTGTAGCTCAGTTTTAAGCAAATCTTCCTGCACTGTCTGAAACAGACAAGAACTTCTGTCTTACTTTTCACCTTACTCTAACAGAAGTCTTGAAGAAAGTACAGTGAATCTCTGGAAGAACTTTTTGCTTTCTCTAGAAGAAACCAATGCATATTTCTTAGCCCAAAGGACAAGTTTTGGAGAGTTAAATGACACCTCTTTTACTCAAGAAATATACTTAAATAAGTCCTTTATGTTTGTTCAACATCATACTGGGCATGCCACTAATTCGGTTTTTGTGGGCCAAATCAGGTCATAGAGGACACTTGTTGAAAGGCACCAAACACTGTGAATTGTGGATGACATTGAAGTCTCTAACGTGTGATAGAAAATATATATGTTGTGTAAAATCATATGAAAATACTTTTCAATGTCTTATGCAAGAACATACAGTAGCACTGGTATCTAATAACTCAGTTTACAGCTTTGAAGTGCTTTAACCCTTCCTGCAGAGCTGTGTTTTCTGCAGTAAATGTTCTGAATTGTTATGCTTGCACTGTGTTTGGTATACAAAGAAGCTTCATCAGCTCTCAGTTTACTCATAATACATTTCAGGCATCAACATGAAAGAGATCTTACATTTATAGCTTTGGAAATCTGACCCCAGGTCTAGAGTACCAGAAGTGCATTTAAAGCATGTAAAAAGTTGGACTGTTATAAGACAGACATAGAAGTACTTTTTTGGTCCAACGCTGAAAAGAAGCAGCAAGGTTTCAGTTTGTTCTGGTTTGGCTTCATGATGCCAATATCTAATTATTAGTAATTATATTCAGTAGAAGTTTAAAATACTTTCATTCAATGTAACTGAAACATCAGCCAACTGATGTAAAACTTTCAGAGATGAAGAAACAGATCCACCAATTGCTACTCAGAAGTTTTGAAACCACTAAATTTAGGAAAATGCATATCAGCTAATTTTTGAACGCTCTTTCTCATTACTACCTTTCTGGAAAAAACGTCTTTTCTGACAGCATATTTACACTTCTCTAAGATGCCCGAGCTGTATGATTCTGCAAATGCTTTGGAAAGGATATAATCTTTCTATTTGAATACCAGCTCTTCTGAAAACACTCCATTTGTGCCAGATATCTTCATCTTAAGTAAAATGATGCACCCTCTTGGTTGAAGAGCTGAGCATCTTAAGGCAATACTTGAAATACTTGAAAGGCACAAAAGACTTTTACCATACCTGGATATTTGCCTCATTCATGTTAATACTTTTTATGCTGCACTTCAAAATGGGTACCTCAAACCCCTCATTTTAATACCAAATTATAATTAATAAGGCAAGACATTTCTAATAAAAATCCTTAATAGTAGTTGGAAAGAGAATGGTTTGATCTTCATCCAGTTGGCAAAGCTCCTAAAGAATTAAGCTGTGCAGGCTATGGCCTGAACCTGTAACAGTGAGTGCTTGTAACAAAGACCTCCCCACATGCACAGTTTTGGGTGCTGCTCCAAATTTTACAGGTTTACACTGTTCTTCAGTCAATACTTTGTATTTCAGAGTATGAATTCTTATCTGCTCTAGGTTTCCATCAATCCTGGAGGAGCATACAGTGTAGATTCAGGACCTCTCACCTGTGCCAATGAACATCACATCATATTGGCCATCTTCTGCGTCTACTCGATCTACCACGATCTGTGTGAACTGGTAATCCACATCTGTTTTAATCATGATGGGACGGTTGTTGATGGGGAATACTGGGTTGTACATGGCAGGATGACTTCTGGCAAATGTGATAACTTCATCAGGAAGGTCCTTGGTGGAATCAAAACCTCCAAATGTTTTACTGGGACACTAAGAAATAAAAAAAAGGAAATGTTTTACATTTTATTATTTATCATCCCATCTATGGCAGTCTATAATTAAACATGTCAGGGAATCTAAGTGTTTTGTGACAGACAGCAAAAGTTAATTCTGTCACTCATAGTCTCTATTTTTTAATTTATTTTGGATTTAAACCAATACAGTTAACAGAATGCAAATGATCCTCATACATCACTTTCCTTATTCCTTTTCAGTGCAAAAGGCTTTTAAGTCCAGTTGTGATTAGTATTAGTCTTTAATCGTCAGAAGGAAAAAATCCTGAAATATCGAAATCATTCAATACAAGGCAAGCAATTCAGTATTTGGTTATGTATACAACACAAAATTAATCAATTATGCCATCATCTTTGTTACAAATTACTGTCTTCAGAAGTTGACTGGAAGTTCAAATCTCTACGTGAGGAACCAAATCCTGGGACAATGCCCTGCTCTACTGACTTTTCAAACTCCTGCTTGTCTCAGCAACTCTGTGTCCTCCATGTAGTCCTGATAATGTGGATCCTGTTACACTAAATCAAATCCAGTGAGTCATGTCTTAAATGTATCCTTTTTTTCCCCCCTCTGATTCTAAAGAAAGCCTTCTGGGAGAGTTACTCATCATACCATCCACGTGAA
Organism: Tichodroma muraria; assembly: GCA_013390105.1. Lineage (NCBI taxonomy): Eukaryota > Metazoa > Chordata > Aves > Passeriformes > Sittidae > Tichodroma > Tichodroma muraria. The sequence continues at coordinate 10,932 of WAAG01022096.1, forward strand.
CTCTTAGGTGAGATGAGACTCATTAAGGAACTGCAATAACTCCTCACTGTCCTGCACAGTGACAGAACAGCTGGCATCCCCCTGGGATGAATCTGGTCCCATGATGTGAGACATAAAAGAGTCACTTTTCCCCTGTATATACCCAGGGTTGGGTATAGAAATATAGATAGATAGATAGATAGATAGATAGATAGATAGATAGATAGATAGATATACACACCATGGGCCAGATGGTTTTGGCTCTCATCTGTGAGAACTGAGGAGGGGAGGGGAGGGTAGNAAGGAAAGGAAAGGAAAGGAAAGGAAAGGAAAGGAAAGGAAAGGAAAGGAAAGGAAAGGAAAGGAAAGGAAAGGAAAGGAAAGGAAAGGAAAGGAAAGGAAAGGAAAGGAAAGGAAAGGAAAGGAAAGGAAAGGAAAGGAAAGGAAAGGAAAGGAAAGGAAAGGAAAGGAAAGGAAAGGAAAGGAAAGGAAAGGAAAGGAAAGGAAAGGAAAGGAAAGACCATGGTGGTGGCAGCCAGGAGCCTCGGGAACTGTGGCTGATCACCACCATTTGCCCTGATCTCTTCTGTAGAATTGGTTAGTATTTTATGAACAATTAGCTGTAACATTAACATAAGCATTAGTAGTATATTAGTACTGTTGAGTGGGTGAAGAAAATGAGCCAGAATGACACCAGGACAAAGATACTTGTCAAAGATCTTGGTGATCCCAACTGCTGATCTGTTCAGCTAACTGTTAAGGACATATGAATCCCAGCTGAAAGTAATTATTTTGCAGTATTTGAACTTCAAATATAAACAACTGGTGTTAAAACTCCCAAGATAATTTGCCCTTTATATCCAGGTATAAAATACTTTCCAATTAAATTAAAAACCTAGCAGACAAGATCTTATTAAGCAAGAATCCAGACCTTGCAGGACGCTCAACAGAAGAAATCAATTGTCTTTGTTATCACCTTGATCCAAATTATTAATAATTCAACAGAAATGAAATTTAAAAATCAATGTTGTCAGACTAGTTGCTATACTCAGCAAAGGGACACTTCCAGCATGGACATATAAAGTGTAAATTGTCCCCTGCTGGCATATTTGTTACTAAGCAAATTCCTGCATTCTGTTTGTATGGAATGGAAGAATGGAGGGAAGAAGAATATTTGATTAAGGCACGTGGAGCAGACAAAGCAGAAAGCAAATTACCTATCAATTTTACTTTTTCAAGATTTTTTTTAACCTTTTTATTATTATATGTTCTTTCTCATTTGTACAAAAATATTATGAAGAGAAAATTAGATGGACTTTTCATAATTATTGGCCAAAGCATTGTCTGTCTCAAAAATAGTGTTTGAAACACTGCACTTAAGTTTGCTTTACATCTCAATTAATATTCTAACTACAGTTCAATACTAATTACTTGGATTAATTAGATAACAATTAATTAGATAATAGCTGTAAAGTACCCTATGTATAAAAATCACAAGAACTAAGTATTGTTAACTGCAGCTGGGCAAAAACTGAAAAAATACTAAATGAATGTTCATTTCAATTGTAGGCAAATGAATTTCAGCTGTGTTTCAACTGCTTGAATATTTACTTTCTAGCTCATTTTCTAACAAAGAATTTTCTTGCAGCAGTATGAAACAAGCTCCCGAGGGAAGTGGTCACAGCACCAAGAATGCCAAAGCTCAGGAAGCATTTGGACAATGCTCTCAGGCACATGGTGTAATTCTTGGGGCTGCTCTGTTCAGAGCTAGGAGGTGGAATCAGTGACCCTTGTGGCTCCCTTCCAACTAAGGATATTCTATCATTCTATGGACCAAGATATGCTTTGCACACAGAAAATTCATAAAACTAGAATTAGAGTCATAATTCTGTGTGTTTGAATAAGACTCACAGTTCTGAGACCTCTATTACTCCTTGGATCCCCTCCTTTTCTGACAATAAAAAGTTACGTAACCCTGTGTCTTTACATGTGAAGTTTAAAGTGCATTACCTGGACTAGGCACAGTAAGGAATGCTACAGAACAAATCAATATCTACATTTTGGCAGGAAGTAAAAGCTCATTGGTCATAACTCTTGGTGCCATGAGGCAGAGAAAACATGAGCTGAATTCAGTAGCTGAGTTCACAGAAAGTCAGATAGGAATTCAGGATGAGATACCTGAATTAAGATGAGGTATACACAAAAGTCCTCTCTTCTCTCACAGATACTTCTAAAAAGTTAAAAAACTGCCAAAACAACAAAAACAATAACGAAACCCCCCAACAAATAACAAAAACAAAGTTACCCACCCCACAAAAATCCCAAAAGACCAAAAGAGAAAGAGAAACCCAACAAGTCCTGTAGATCTTACAGGAAAGTTCTGGCAAATTCTTTGTTACACGTGAAGCTGATGTAGAATTGTTCACAAAGTTTTCTGTTTCCTTTTCTTTTATTTTTTTCCTTTTCTTTTACTCGTAAGTGGGCAAATCACCAGATGCTCAAGAAGTTTACTGGCATCTCACCTATCAAATTCCTGCGATAATTCAGCACTGCATAACTGCAGTGCAATCTTGAAATGAATTACTCTAAGAAGACCAGGCTTTTTTCTCCCATCTCTTTCTACATTTCTTGGAAAAGGTCTGACACCTAAAGAACTTCAAGAATCTTTTTCTTCTTTATTCTCAACAGATCTTCAAATCATTGAATACATATACAACTCTATCACTTTATAAACAAAAATTTCTGGCTTCTTTCCAGCCAGAAATGCACCTCATTTTAAAATTCAGTTTTATCCTATTAATACAACAGAATGATTTTAGCAACTGTAAGGGAATTCTTCTTTTTCAAAGCGGCAGAACCTAGGATTAGAGTCACTGGCATTAGTCTAGGACAACCTGCTGGCCTCAGCCACTCTTACAACATTTACAGTGGTGTGGCCTCCTGCACTACAGCTGCAGGGCTAAGCAGACCTGTAAAATTTGGGCTCACATTTGCCTTTAGGCAAGAAAACAGCTTACGATGGAATCTGAACATCTTTGCACTTTGTGAATCTTAATAAAAGCATTTTATAATGAAATTGTAAAGCTAAACTCCATTTTGATAGGGTGGCCAGAAACAAAAGTATCTGTAACCTAACTGTATTTCCTTACTTGACAAAGGCTCTGGTGTCTTAGTTCACTTCGCCACTTAAGCACTGGGTTCTGGTCCTTGTTTTTCTGCTTATTCTGGGGAAGTTGATCAAGTTATTCTTTTCTCATATGCAACTCAGATCAAGACCCTCAGAGAAGTCTTGGAGTAACTCCCAGGCAGAACTGGGGCCAGAACTGTGTCTCAGGACACAGAACTGCCAGTCTCAAGAGCAAATATTTGAGTTGTGCATTTAGAATCTCAACAGAGCTGCATCTGATCTCTGCAGAGGAATGAATGCAACAGAGCCTGTGTGCAGTAGTCACTTCTTTATCTCAGTCTATTTCTGTAATAGAAACATGTGACATTTTCTTTTGTCTATAATTCCACATAATATCTAGTATCTGGTTTTCTTCAGAAAGGTTAATTGATACTGGAATCAAAGAGGAGTATAAAGAAACAGAATAATGAACACTAAGTCTGTTAAACTGAAAAGGTGAGAATAGCTATACAAGAAATACCAAAAATATCTACTCATTCACATTTTATACAGAGTTGTAACACAATAGAACTTTAAAAAAAAACACAAATCCCTGACATAACTGAATCAACTGCAGTAATTGAAAAAAACAAAGGATCATCATCAGATGAGAAATAAAACCTCTTTTATGCTGTAGAGCTTGCATTTTAACTCTGGAAAAAATTAGAAATTCCTCTAGTTGCAGCGAAGGAGTGAGGAGTGCTGAGGAATCCGGCTGTCAGGGAGCCACTGTTTTCTTTTACTTAGGAAGTAATTTTCATTAGCTGAGTATATACATCAGTTGAATGATCAGATGTGAAAGGACAATTTCAAACATACCTTAGAAAAGTAGAAAATATGATGAACTAAAGAAGCAAAGTTATTCCTGCTTTCTTTTGTTCCTTACGTTTTAGAACTTTTAGAAAAACATTGTAGACATACATTATTTACACATATACATTTACATGTATACCTGTGCACATATAATCTTCTGCAATGACAGTTCTCAACATAAATGGGCCAAGTTGACTTATACAAGCTAAGGAGCGACCCCAAAGTATACAATTAATGCTTGTTTCATAAATGTCCCATCTTCTTAGACTACTGATAATCTCAGAGGCAGTTAAATATTTCTAGAATGTGATGACATC
>WAAG01022098.1:0-43402 GCA_013390105.1 Tichodroma muraria
AGCTGGGACAGCAGCTGGGAAGAAAGGAGGAAAGATGAAACACAGCATGCCATGAACTTTCTCACTGCAACTTTGATTACTGCTAGCAAAAGAAAGCAAGTCAAGGAGGCACTGGAAGGAAAGAGTCAGTGAAGTACCCCATACCAAGCACTCTGAGATGGTGGTTTGATCCCAGAACCACATAGGGTAGCTAGCATGTGTTCCTGTAATGATCTAAAATAGAAGCACAGGTACAAAAGTGCTTGCAGCATTGTCAGGCTCTTACATGTGATCCCAGGTTTGGGCTTCAGAACATGCACAACAATAAACAAAACAAAAGATACTGAGACTAGAATTTTGGTAGTTAACTCTCTTGCTCTATTAATTTCACTACCTTCTTAAAAAAATGGGAAATGTAAAATAAAATATAGGTATACATGCACATCATTTTGATCTTTTGATTCCTGTCAGAAACTCAGTGCAGAATAAAACCTTCCAGCACACAATTGCTTGCATCCAGCTTGTTGAAATGACCCACTGTGATACATATCAACCTTTTCCTTTTGATTGATAGACTTTGCTAGGGAAACACAGCAGAACAGATGTGTGTGCATGGGTGCCATCAAATTAATTTTAACGCTCTTTTTTTCCTGCTCCCCCCTCCCACCCACAGGCTTATAAAGTTATTCTGAAAGACATGAGAACATGAAATAATGGGGGGAGGGAGAGTGGGGATTAAAGCACATCTGAAGAAAGTAGTATAAAATTGCACTGAAAGCAAAAAATCCTCCCACCATAACCTACCCTTGTCCACCCCTGTGTCAACAAATATGCAACCAATTAATGTAATTGCAGAGTTATTTATGGCGCACAGGAAAGTGTAGTCAGGGACCCTGAGAAACAAGGTTGTAGGGATAGGAACGCCTGGGTTTTCCCCTCACCCCCTCCTTTGCAGATGTTTAAGTTGACTTGTGGTATCCATGTGTCTCATAACCAACAGCCTGTCTACTTTGCAGGTGTTGCTTGCTGTATGGGGGTGGGTAAAGTGGATGAAAGGAGACCTGGAAAAAAGTTGGCGTCTTCTGATTTCAAACTGTGACCAAAAGATATTGGTTGGGTTTAGATATTCCCCTGCCTACTCCCACCAACTTTGCAGGCTACAAAAGCCCCGTACTTAATCCCTTCAGATGACCCTTCCGACAGCAGCAACAACATTTGAACAACAGGGGGAAAAAAATTTCTTAGCTCCATGATTTGATTGTTCAGGGTGACAGTTTTGTTACTGTTCAGTGCCCTGCACAAGAGAGGTTTTAATTAGAGCTATTGAGTGGTTTGAATTGGCACAATTAGGGTCAGCATTAATGATTGCTGCATGTGTTCTTTTGAACAGTAAGGGCTTTTTTTTGCCCATGGACAGGAGGGGGTAGCGGCTAATGAACTGGGAGAGTGCAAATTATCTCTGCAAAGCTGGGGCAAGTGTAATACACACTGGGGATAAAGTGGAGAGCAGGAAGAGAAAACACAGCTTATAGGGCTGATCAAGAAGACTTCCCAGGAGCGTGCTGAGCACCATCAGTCTCCAGTGCTTGCCATTTTCTTCCTCAGGTGTTAAGGCTTCATAAAGCACTGACAAAGATTTGTTTCTTGTATCGCAAGGAACACCTCAGACAGGCAAAGTATATGCAGTGTTTTCACACTGAAAAATACAAAAGGAGAAGGGGAAAAGGCTGCAGTCTGCTAAGAACAGTAGTCTGCTTCAAAACAAGGACGTGCTCATGTAAATTGGTACTCCCATGAGTAGGCTTGTAGGCTTTACCTACCTCCCATTCATTTTAGTGTGATACTGGATCAGTTCAAAGGAACTCAGCCACATAAGAGACAGACATATACATTTGCGTACAAGCACCCTCCTATGTGTGTGTAGAAACTCCTCCCAAATACACGCACCTGCTTTAGGAGCACGGCAGGTGGATGCCAGAGCCCCATGCATGTGGTGCCTCTGCCAAAGACTACTCCTTAGAAAACAAGAGTCCTCACAGAATGTGCCACTTGACTTAAACAATAGACCTCTTGGGGGGCATACCTATGGTCTCCTCAGAACTTGCAGATCTCCTAAAACGTGTTCATTACAGAGTCTTTTCCTGATCCACACAGTCCATGAAGCTCTTCAGAAATGCTCCCGGGTTGCAGGAGGAATACACTCCCATGTCATCCCAGCATAGCAAAAGAGACTTCTCTTCCACAAAACTACTTGTTAGGGAAGAGGCACGTAGGTGATAGTGACAATACCCATGTGGGTGCAGGGACTCACTGGCAGCACAGGACCTGCCCCACTCTCGTGAAGGACCTCCATTGCTTCTGGACTGTGCATGCCCTCCCCAAAGCATGCACTTTTTTTGCCTCAGGCCTACAACAAAGCTTTCAGAGTATAGTCCGTTTACTAAAGCAAGCTTTTGGTCAGGCCTCTATTCACGGGCCTCTATTCACCTTTGAGGTACAGAGTTTGTTCACGTGCCAGCTACCCAGTGGTGGAGCTTCCCTCCCCCAGAGAAACAGCCATTCCCCATTTATATGTGCAACACATCCATTTTTGCTAATGGCAGGTTGACCCTCTCATACCTGAATCAGCCTAGAAGTCCCTTCTGGGCTCCCAAAAGCCCAGATAGGACATCACTCCTAGGGACACCCATGGGGCTCTTTCAGGTCTAGCAGTACCAGCTGAGGCAGATACTGTCACTGATCTCTGGTCAGGCCCTTAATACCTATGCAAGCTCTCAGATGTGCTGTAAAATATCCTTCCTTATTGCCTGCAGTAATAATGTCTCCTGAATGTGACCCAAAGATGGAGATACTTCGCTGGGCACCATGCATCAAAGAAAAGTTTGATTCTTCAGTAAGTTAAGATTAGTAGATAAGATAAGTTGGTAGAGCAGAAATGTATATGCTATCAGAAGACTGATCCTCATACATTTTTCAGAAAACATTTTCAGCCAAACTTTCTGCAGCCATCCCAAAGTGTGGCCGCCAACATCTAACCACTCAAATTTTTGAGGCCAAGCATTGGCACCAGCCAAGGCTGCACAGCCCACCAGTTCCTTCATTGGCAAAACAGGTAAAACTGTGTGCATGACTGGAGTGGAGAAGCTGGGTGGAATCCTGGGTGTGCAGTCTTGGCTGGGAACTAGCCAAATACTTTACCTTTCATATATGCAAAGGAAGACAAAGGTGCTCAAAATATAGAGAGAATAAGACTCTTTGGTGTGGTTAAAAAGAGCTTTCTGTGCATTTCTATTATGAGATATTTTCAGATCTTTCAGCATCTAACTCTCCCTCTAAACATTACCTTCTTTTAAAAAGAAATTCAATTTCTCTGGATTTTTAAAGTAGGTAATATATATTATGTAATTATTACCTAGGATACACAATAGCCCAACATATTCAGGAAATAATTACAGGCCAAAATCTTGCCATGCAGAGGTCAAACAGACTGTTTGTGCATAAAGAGTTCATATCCTCTAATAGGCTTAATCCAGTAGAAATTTTGTTTGCAACATGAAGATTTAAGCAGTGATGCTGCTGCAATCCATTTGAAGCCTATGGATGGATACAAATCTAATGGGCACTCATAGCTAGGATAATCTCACTTCGTTTTCAAGGCAGAAAACTAAGGTAGACCAGTTCCCCTCAGGTGTGGGTTACCTACTCATTTGTGGCCTCACAACAAGTTCTTTACCTTGTTACAAATTTTGTGGTCCCCATGTCCAGGATGCGTGAGAGTCCATTTTATAAAGGATTTTTCCCCAGGTGTGCCAACCTCCAGGGCATAAAGAACCCAGCAGTGCCCAGCAGAGGTCTACCTGGCTGCCAGCAGGAGCTGGAGGTGAGCAGGTGGATGGCAGGAGGGTGACAGAGGAGCTGCAGCAATTGTCTCTCTTGGGAGCAAGCAGTGTGTCTGCAGGTGCTTCAGCTCACCCAGCATCCCTGAATGGAGAACGCTTCTCCCTGCCCTTGGCTGGGCAGGAGGAACTGGTTCCACTGGGGCTCAGCAGAGGTGCAAAATTAGAGTGCTGAGGGAAGGGCAGAGACACAGGCAAACACCTCATGGGTGCTTTTGCCATTGGTTGCTTTCAGGTCCTCTCTCCAAAGCCTCTCTCATAAGGACTTCAGCTGTTCCCATGGCCAGCAATTTTGTTTGGGCAGGCATCCAGCATTGCTTAGCAGATCCAAAATGACACCTCACACATTCTTGAAGGTGCGAAAGAAACAACCAAGCTGAAGTTTCACCACCCTCAGGGTACTAGAGGTGATACCAGAGACTTGCCAAGGAACACGCAAGGGCATCCACAAACATTTCACAACCACCTTCTTTGAGTCTGCTTTGTTATTAAACAGTCCCAGCTCTTGGCATTAGCTGGAAAGCAGAACATACAACTGCTAGGACAGGACCTCTGCCTTGGCTTTCTTGTCATATAGCCTCAAAAAGGCAAGACTTTTCAGTTACGAGTTGATTTATGTCATCCAATAAATATATCAATAGTCTTCGTATGAATCATCTACAAGCAAATAATAACTCCACAGACAGGAGGATGGGGCTAACACCACAGGCACCAAGCCGCCAACTGGGCCACGGCCTGAGGCTGCGCTACCTGGAAAGAGTCTGGAAGCTAACGGGCAAGAAAGTGGATGTGACGTGGAAAGCTGAGTGTGAGAGGGAATATTGTGAGAAGCTGGCAAAAGGTACGGGTGGTGCTGTGAGGGCTGGCTGGATCCCTCATGTGGTTACGGGGAACGTGTGTGAGCAACAGCAGAACCACAAGATAGCTGGAGTGGAGCACTGGGGACATTCTGGAAAATGGGGCCTTGCCAGGCCGGCATGCCTGGTAACCATCCCTGTAATAGCACATAAGCCTGAGATAACCCAGTTAGCAGCATCAGAAATAGCAAACTCAGAAATGGATATATGGCAAAACCAGGACTACAAGGGAAAACTAGTTAGGTGCAGGTTGTCTCTCTCGATTGGGGAACAGAAATGGAGATGCAGGGGTGGTAAAGAAAGAGTTCAAGGAACACAGAAATGGATAATAAGATACATGATTCATGTGTCGGGGAGCATTTGTCAAGCAGCCCTATACTTGACCACTGCAGCTGGAGCCAGCAATGAACCAAACCCCATGCTTCTCACCTTGCCACCAGAGTCAGACCTACTTCCACCTCAGCCAGAGGACAGGGCTTGGCAGTGCAGGGGATTAGCTTTCGCTAGCTGGACAGACAGATTGAGCATCCCAGCATAACCAGTTCGGTGCCTGTTCCAGAGTGGATGGCTTTAGCAACCTTCCGCCACCGTGTAACAGCTAGGATTAAGTGTTTCTTTGGTTTTCAGTTCAGTTAATACAGATAAACTATTGGAGCTAAAGAAGGTGCCTTGTTTACCTTCAAGCTCATGGTCTACACCCAAGAAAAATATTTTCCAGGAAAACCATTTGCACTGAGAAATCAGTATTGCATGTCCTCTGCCTTAGTGCAGGCACTGATCAGGAAACAGAAAATATGCAATGAGCCTGTCTGTGAAGTGATGCTTAGAAGTTCTGCAAGCACTCCCAGCAGAAGCTATAAATGCAGACTTGTGAGAAAAAAAGCAAGTTACTCAGAATGTACTTCATCTGATCATTGGCTGAAGGTTTGATACAGACTTATTTTACTGAAATTAATCAACCCATCTCCAACTTGAGAGAACTATATCTTGTTTTTAAGCTCTACAACATTTAATTGTACGTCAGATCACCCACAAACCAGGAGAGGCTGTGCTTTTCATAATTTCTCTGTATGAGGGTTACCATACCATTGCATTTCTGCGCTGCAGCCAGACCAGCACTACTTGCAAGCAGACCAGCTAAGAAAAGGTGATGAATGACCTCACAGACACTAAGCTGTGAGATATCTCTCATTGGCCTGAATAATGAGCAGTGAGTTCACCCTTGCAGTCCTTTCTCAATGTTCCCAGGTCTCCTTCCCCTGGCAGATCCAGTGTTTGTCCTAGCCTGGTGCCAGTAGCCCTATGCACCCAGAACTTCAGGTCTTCTTTCCTAGGGCAGACTGCTCCATCTCACTTTAGAGCTCCTGATTCCTGTCCCCCTGCTGTAACCTCTTCTGATGGTACTTTTTGCTCTAGCCTCACTACAAGGAAAATAAGTTAATTAGATTCTGTATCTAAGAGCACTTTGGAAAACTGCAGTGTTGGCAAGGCAAGGGCAGGGGGCTGAAAACAGCCAAGTTTTTTGCTGAATGCCCTCTCACAGCACAGAAACAGGTGCAAAGCAGGACTCAGTATAGCGTCAAATTCATCAGATATGATAACCAATATCAACTTCAGAAGTGTTTGTGAGAAAGCAAGAGAAAGCTGGGGACCTTTAGCAGAGCTGTGCAAATGAGCCACCATTAAGAATTCTACACAATTTGAACTATTTAGCCAGTTGACTCCATTTAATTTTAAGCAACATCCCTTTTGCTGCCTCAGAGATTTTCTTCCCACGGTTATTGGAATTTTTCAATATTGTTCCTTTGATTTGGGAGAAGGGTACATTTCTCCTTTTGTCACATCAAGCTACATTCTCATATTAAAAAGAAAAGTCAGACAACCAAATTGATTTTCAGCTGTATCTGCTTTTAGATCAGAGCTCTTTCCCTGGTTAACCAGTGGGACGGATCAGAAGTCATGGCTCAGGATGCTTGGGGGTCTAGGCTTGATCAATAAGCAGATAGGCCTGAAAAAGGGCACCTGATGTGAGGAAATAGCACTATGAAGAGCAACATGAACTGCACAATAACTTGAGAATAGCATCAGGAATTCTAATGTAAACAGTTTAAATTTTTGTGGGTAAATCCATCGCTTCACTCAGTCACAGCGAGCTTGTATCCGAGAGCTTCTGCAGCCTAGAAGGGCAGCAGATCCTCCCACCTGCACCACAACTCAACCAGCACCTTTGCAAAGATCACAGAGCCCACGAGTCCAGCCCCTTCATCATCACCCTGGCCAGGCCCAGACCCCATGCTTGGTACCACAGACAACAACAGAACTGCCTTGAGAAGTCATCCCTGGATGTCTTCTAAACTTCCCTCCTTGCTCTGGTCTTTCATGAAGCCTGAGAACCTCTGCACTAATTGGACATCCTTACAAGAAAGGGCAATTTCTTACCATAGGAGCGTATTTCACATGCAGCACCATGATGAACACCTGGTGTGAGGATTCTGTAAAATTTCAAGCTAGAGCTATGGTCTTAAGTTTAACATAGCTGATTGAGGACACACATCCTCACTTTCTGCAACTATCCCATTTTCACTGCTTGCAAGTTACTGACCTTCCCTTAGCCCATCTCCTCCATGCCCGAACTCAACATAGCCTTTCTGTGGGCTTGTACTGCATAAAGCCTGTGCAATTATTTCTTATGACTCTAGATATCACTGGGCTTAATGGCAATCAAGTTTTGCCCTTCTGCCAACAATTTAACTGAGCATACAAGCATTGCCAGGTTACTTTAGTGCTTAAGGAGTACCTTTCCCACATAGCCATTGCTATTTTCCAGAGATCTACCACAGAAATCATCTCCAATTGCCACAATCAGGACTAAAGGCATAACTTCCACTGCCCAAGCACAGAAGTTCTGTGTTCCCTCAGCCCCCCGATATGCCTTGGAGGCAGCAATAGCCACCACCAGCCTTTTCTCAAAAGGATGCTGAGCTAGTCTGTCACATAATTGTGAGTCACTATCAAAATAAGTAGGTAATTTTCCAACAGCAACTAAATGCAATTCTGAATTTGAGGTGGGATTTTTACCCTTACCTTCATAGCTTCTGTGATGATATTCATGTTCCCCCCTCACCACCTATTCCATGTCTCCAAACCAAAACAGCCTAGGAAGGGACTGATCCACTCTGCCACCCACAGAGATGTCTGCACTGCCAAACCAGCACCAATGGCTATGCCCTTTTTCATCACCAGGCCAGCAAAAATTCAACCTCACCTTCACATCCACAAGTACGTTTGCAATTAGAGTAACTTTTATTTTTGTTTTATTATGTGAGACCCAAGTCTTTGGGCTGCAGTGGTCTAGGTTTTGCACAAAGCTGTGAATCTCAGCAGGCACCTACCCAGCACTCCTGCCACGCTGCCCAAGTCACAAGACAGGCAGGAAAAGGATTTCCAGAAAGGAAGAAAGAGCATAATAGAATCCAGCAGAGGCACTGGTATTTATGGTAGTCCTCATCAAGTTCCATCTTTCCCCTTGCATCATTCTTATGAGTGGGAAAAGATATCAGTAACCTTGTCTACTCTCTGCATGTAACTGCCTTGCTTGGATGCAGAAAGCCAGGCTGGCACAAGGAACATAATTTAAGAGTATTTGACCTCAGGCTTGGCAAATTGTGCCCATTGTAACCCCCGGTCTGTATCACTGTACATACAAAGTACATAATTATGAAGCAGCATTTTTGCCTTCTGAACAACCTCCATATGATACCCAGGAGATATTTCCTGTTCTCAGCACAGTTGTGTCATTTACTTTCCTACTGTTTGCCTCTCAAGCTGAAGTGTCTAGAACTGGGAAAGCCACAGCCAAGAAAAGTCATTAATACAAAAATCACTAATATTTATGACAGACACTCAAAGAAAAGTATTCCACAATGCATTATCTTGCTTTCCAAGTAAGGGCTAGTGTGCCTTAGAGCTCTATTCTGCTTCAGCTCCCTTCCATTTTCCTCCAGGCAGCAAGAGCACCTCAGAGCAATGAGGATTTTCTGGCCCTTTAACAATCCCCTTGTCCGCCAGACTTCCTCCTTTCATAGTCCCCATGTGCTCCCTCCCCTCTTCTCCAGGGCTAGTTAATATGTGCCAAATCCTGACACCCTGAATGGTTTCCCAACGCCGACACTAATCACGTTTTCGGGAGCAGGTCAGCAGTGAAGGAGCTGAAATTCGTGTGAAAAAGTCCCTGGGATGGCCCCGGTGCCTCACACCTGCATGCCCTATTCATCTGCACTGTTTACACATTGTCATCCACAATTAATTCTTTCCAGGGTCGCTCCACTGCCTGCCCTCCCGTTGCACAGGGACCCCATTCTGAGCTGTTGTGTCTGTTAAATTGAGCATGGGGTGCTGCGATTAAATTAAGTTTTGTGGCACTCTCTCTCTTTCTCTCCCTCCCTTCCCTTCTCTTTTCTCTCCATTAATAATGATGCCTGATGGAAGATTGCTGGCACTAGAGTAAAGAAGTAATTACAGGCACTAAAAGTTGGGAAAGAAAAGTTTCTGTGTGGAAATGTGAATGGGAACATCTTTTCTGGCTAGCCGACATTTCTCTCAGCCCGAGGTGGGAACCACAGCCGCATGCTATTCCAGGGTACAAGCAGGAGAAAGGAGAGAGGGCATGGGGGCACACATGATGATCTCCCATAGAGCAAACTGCCAAAATTTGGGTTTGTGAGAGTCTTTAGCCACTGGCTTGAATGTAGGTTTTCTTCAGCAGTTGACATTCTCACCTTCTCCTACAGCCACATTTGTGCATATACATGGCATACACCTGCCTGGCTGCTCTTCTCAGCAAGTATCACACCCAAAGGCACACAGACAAATTCCCTGGTAACAGGCTAGCAAGTCACCTCCTCACACTGGCACACTCCTGCACTATTGCGTAAAACATGGAATAAGAATTGCTCACTGGAGATGAGAAGGAAAACAAGAGGACAGGAATTTGACCAGCTTCTGCAAAACCTCAAGGCAGCAGCTTTTTTTGCCAAGTATTTTGCTCATGCATGAAGTAGACAACTGGTTTTTATTACTGGGACCTCTTTAAAGTTGAGGAGCCATTTTTGCTGAAAACAGAAACGTTTAGCTTTCCAAGCAAGTGGAGCTGGGTGGATTTGGCTTTACATCTTTGTTCAGCTACTTGCAGGACTCACTACCACAACAGACTGCAGTGCCACAGCATAGCACATGAAGTGTCCCCTTGGTAAGAAGGGCAGAGCTCAGACCCTTCCAGCCAGCACCCTGGATTAGAGCTACAGCCAAACTAAAGAGGAGTCTCTGTTTGCTCATGTCAGCCATACACCAAAAAAACACCCAACCTGAAAATTGCCTGAAGTTCTGAGGCTCCAATATCCAAGACACATATGAAACATAACAAAATTAATTGACTACAAGCACAGTCTTTTAAGGCTTTGCAAATAGCAGCCTTTCTGATTTTTATCCTATGCAAGAAAATTGCCCCTGCAAGACAAAAATCTTTATGTTGGCAATTAAAGAAACAGCCTCCTCATAAACACCACTGTAAAATATTGTTGCATGCACATAGGAAACCTGCTGGATGTAAAGCATGTGCTACATCTCCCTCTAGTGCTGAACTACTACAGAATAACAACCTAATACTGAACTGCTTTCTTCAGATGGAGCAGAAACTTTTCTGCAACAATTCATAATTAAATTCCATTAAAAAAAATGAAGGGTGGCTGCCACATATATGAAGGCACCTGTATGGGATGATTGCTCTACAGAAGATGGATTCACAGGGGCTGAGGAGTCCATGAGTCCTTATAATTAGCAAGATTTTGATACTTCTTAAATACCAATGTGAACCCAGGACAAATTTGTTTCATTTAGCAAGTCTCCTTATTCATTCTGTACTTTCTCTTAAAAACTAGGGAGCTGTACACATCACACACCTGATCAACCCCTATCCCATGGCATCACAGGTCTTCAGTGCTTCATACCAAGCACCTGGACAAAACAGCCCTTCCAAGAGCACCAGCTAGAATTATTACCCTCCTAATCATCCTTCACCACAGCAGCCATGGTCTTGCAGGCCTTGTTCAGGTAAGGAGCCTGGCTGAGTCAGGCAGGGAGCACCAGCTTTCGTCAGCTGCCTGTATTCTATGGCATTATCCTGCCTCACCTATAAGGACCATCAGGCCTGACACCGAGGGGGTACCAGCCCTACAGGTCTCCAAGGTGCACGACAGCTCACGCCAAAACCATGCTGACTGCAAGTCTCAGCTCTCAAGCACGCGTGGCAGTGCGTGCTGCGTGTCCCAGACTCTCCCATGCTTAGTGACACAGACTCTTCAGGTGGCCAGTCTACATTTACTTTGCATCCCTCTGTGCAAGAGTCACAGCTTGTTAACAGGGGAGAGAAGAAGCCAGAGAGCAGTCAGGCATCGGGGCAGGTCAGACCTGAAGAAGGCCCTGGGGGCTGGAGAGAGCAGAGGCAGGCTGGCTTCAGCAGGTTACCTGGGTCAGACTGGGTAGAGCTCAGGATTTACAACCAGCACGGGCAACAGATGTCGGTCTAGCTGGCATCCCCAGCTGGGTGAGGGAACACAGCAGTACACCGCAACACCAGGCCCACGTTCCTCGTCTCATCCTTCCTCGTCAGCTGACAGAGCCTGCTTACGCAGTCCTTCCAACCTGATACCACAGGCAGAGCACACGAATTTTATCAAAAGGCCTCCTGTGGCCTTCTGGCAAAACCACCATCACTTGGCTCCCGTAGCAGCCAGCCATGTTTCACCACTAGCTGCAAGCACTCTCTGCCTCCTCTTTTTATTCAGCCTTTAGGAGATGTAAGCTCAATCCTTCTTTCCAGGTGGGTGAAACTTGTCAAAGAACAGCTGAATATAGGTCTTTATAATGGAGGTGTTTGAGTAACCTCGGTGGCAGGTGTTGAGAGCAGCCTTCCTATGAAAACTTGAGGTGAAGGCTCTTAATTTAAATTATTTTCCTGAAGCAGAACTACTATTACTCTTAGTAATATAACTATTACAAAACCTGCAAGCTGCCTACCACCTTTCCTCCCATTGAAACAATGAGTGGAGGATGTTCAGCAAATTATACCACTTGCCCAGTTAATAAACAATTCACAAAATTATGCACTGTTTTGAAGTGCTCTATAAACATATGTTAATCAATCATTAAATAATTAAGATAACTCTCTGTTCTTTTTCTCTGGCACTCCCTAGTTGATGGATATAGCAACGGAGGAGCAGGACTGAGGGCAGGGGAAACGCGGGGCTTGGGAGGCAATGCTAGCACAGGACCTTTGCTCTCCAGCCCTCCAAAAGTCACACAGGGCAAGCGGAAGGGGCTGCAAGAGGTGACATGCAGGAAGGAGGCTTTCAATTTTAATGGAAATTCTAACGATGACAGTCTATGCAAATAGGTACATGAAAGAGGAGAGGAAACAGACGGGGGGAAGGGGAAGAGAAATTAACCCTGGTTCAGATTTCAAAGCAAAGCCAGGAATAATTTTTGGAGCTAAGAATAGTTGCAGTGCACCTTGTTCTCACTGGGCTCGAGCCTTGTATAACCCTTAGACTCAGAGTCTGAAATTACAGCTGGGAAGGGGAGGGAAATCAGCCTGCACAATCTAGGAAACATGGATGTCCAGTCTGCAGCTCCATCACCTTCATGATTCCTTTGTGTCACCAAAAGGCACTACTTAACAAAGGAGCTGTCGTTCTGCTTTTGCAGGGCCCTTGCAGTTGTTTTGCAAATGAGATTGCTTGATTGGTGAGCAAAATCGGAGATCTTTTGAAGCTGTTGCCCAGGAAAGGGGGAGGGTAAGGAGTTCAATTATCCCTCACAGTAAGTAGTAGGATCTGCTTCATCCCATAAAGAGCTGTTGAAAATGAACCTAAGCAACTTCTGAACTGACTTTCACATAAATTTCATCAGAAATCCCAGGAAGACCTTAGAGCCACTTGCAGAAAAGAGCAGAGTCTGCTGAATTCCCAGGAGACACTCCTGTCCCTATTGCAGCCCGCTCACCTCCCTTGGGGACAGCCAAGCCAGAGGCTGCCCCAGCCCCAACCAGCCCCCAAGCAGGCAAATGGGGTCTTTAGGGTCTTTAGCTTGTTGGGTAATCTCTCAACCAACACCAAAGGGCAGCTCCTCCACTACATCCAAGGGTCCAGCCTGCAGACCTCCCAGAGCTTATTGGTGTAGATCACATCAACACCTAGTGGGCACTCACTGGGAGATCTTTTTTAATTGGAAGACAGCTTCTGCAACACAGAAAGTGCCTATGGGAAGACAGGGCTGCTGCTGAGAAGAAATGATGTTTCACCACAGTGAACTGGAACTGAGCACTTTGCTGCAACTGCCACAATTTTTTTCATTTCAGTTGAGTTCAGCATGGAAAGGAACTTTCCCGAAGAGGCCTCTTTTTTCTCTTGTGCATGAGGCTTGTGGTTGAGCACTCACTGAGAGCAACGTGGACCTTGCCCAAGCTTTATGGGAGCCGGGCAGAGCTCCCAGGGAGCACAGCCCAGAGGAGAGAATGGGACCCAAACCCAAGGAAAGGCACTGCCTATTTTAATGTTAAGCAGACTTGAAACTAAACATTTCATGTCAGTTCAACAAATTGAAACAAAACATTCCTACCTCTGAAATGTCAAAATGCTTCACTTTGATCCAAAAAAATGTCAAAACGGAACACAGAAACATTTCTGAACATGACTGTTATAATTCCAGGGAACATTTTTTCCTATTTTTTTGCCCCAATTTGTTCTGTTCTGAAAAACAGAAATTCAAAATTCCACAAAGCTGTACTTAGAGCCATTTATCACAGGAGGGACCAATACTGCCTATACATGCACATGTGTGTGGGCACTCTCACTGCCACACACTGAACATCCACCGTGCCTTTCAGTGCTGGCACCCCAGGATCACACCCTGGCATCAGAGCTGTTTTCACCACCAAAGAGCTGCTGGGCCTCCAGCCCCATGACCAGAGAATGCCCTTCAGTCTGTAGAGGTCCCATGTGCCTGGAAATATCCAGTACAAGTGCACTATCAAACACAGGCATGGCTGTCCACAAGATACCTTAAAAACAGGGTGTTCAGGGCTGGTACAGCCATCACTACCATCACCACAGGGTTCACACACAACTCAGTTTAGAATCCTCCTGCTCTCCTCCAGGGTGGACCCAGGGTTTGGTCTGACTAATTTCAGACCTCATAGTTTGGTGCTGATGTGAATAACAAGAAACTGGTTTGAATAATCTCCTGTTTTGGGAGCAATTGTTAAAAACAGCACGTACTTAAAGAATAAAGGGAAGGGTGTAGGAATTTCTCAGCCTCAGTATTATTTGACCTGTGATGTTAATTTATATTGCTGAGGATCCTCTCCCCTGAAAACAGTTAAGAACATGCTAATATGTTGAAACATGCTAATATGGAGAAAGATGACGTGCTCCTAATAATGCACTGAATGCCCAAGGTGGACCTAGGTATCTACTTTCACCTCAGTAAGTGTAATCCTAATGCTGCATCCAGTCACGGTTTGATGACTTCGTATGGACACTCCTACAGTGCTCTTGCTGTCCAGCTGAGGGCTACGAATATGGCTGGCTGTGTCACTGTCCCCTTAGAGAAAGTGCTCCCAGGAGTTCTCTGTGCCAAGTAACAGCTGAACCAGGGAATAAAAACTTCCCCTGTGCTCCCTCTCTGCCCACTAAAGCTTTTTAGCTGTTGTGTTTCCCATTTGCTTAGGATAGCCCTCTTCTTCCAAAAGCTAAAAGACATTCTAAAACATCTTTGTACATTTATTTTTCACAGTCTTTCAGGGTTGACTTCCTCTCCCTGACATATCTTCACAGTCCCCTGGTGCCAGATCCTGTCTTGTTCCTATAAGGTGGGGACACTAAGGGGTCCACTGTGGCTCTCCTTCACTGTGGGGTGGGGTAGCTGACATGACCAGATTAGCCACATACACCTTAGCCCTCTAGACCAAACTGGCCAGGACTGATTTTCCATGCTCCTCTCCTACCAGACTCTCAGCACCCATTGCCTCTGTTTCCCTGCTATAGACCAGTCTTTCCCTGGTAACTTTACCTGGGGGAATTTTCTGTATCTTGGTCTCTTCCTTACTTATTTTAAATATTTCCCAGCCAGCATTTCTGCAAAAGCAGCACCTATCATCATCCCTGGACATACAGTGTTGCAACAGGAGAAATATTTCTCTCTTTCTGTATAAATAATGCATAATAATAATTCATTCTGGTAATTCTCTGATTATCTCCGACACTTCCAAACTCATTCACCCTTTAAGCATGTGAAAATAAATTGCAGGGACAATTCATATTTTATCTACATCTAAACAATCTCTGGTGTTCCACTGTTGCCCAAACAGTACGCACTGGACTCATTCCCTGTGGGTTGGCAATAGCTCAGGGCTTACAGGCTCTCTGAGGCTTGTATCTGATGCAAAATCAGTTTCTTGCTGAGACCTTGCAGTTTCTTCACAAGGCTTCTGCAAAAGCCTAAAAGAACATGCAGAAGACTTTATCCACCACTGGGCTGTCCCGGGCTGCAAGAGGAGAGTGGATCTGAGATGGGCTGCCTTCCAGGTGATGATTGTTGCCACCTCCTAGAAACAGCTTGCAGCAGCCTTGCCAATTGCTGGGTTTCATCCCTAAATATAGAAAGGTTTTAGGCTTTATAATGTGATGAAGATGAGTAAGAGATCTTCCTTGTAGGGACGAAAGTGTACTGACACTTCGTGGAAGCAGTGTATCACCTTTGAGAACCAAGGTATGCATTGTTTTAAAAATAGAAGATAATAAGATAAAGAATAACCACAGGAACACAGAAAATTGGTGCGTAGGTTATGTTCCAAAAGTCTCCTCAGTGAAGCTTCAGATGTTGCCATCATCCCCCTTGAAGATTATTTCAAGACTGTACTAATATATGGATCTTGAGTGTAGCTGTTACCATGGGCACATATCTAATCAAATGGGGCCTAATTATGTATATTACCCAATTTGGCGTTTGGGAGCACTTCAGTGATGATACTTCTGCTTCTCTGACAAATAACATGACTATTCAGTAAGCAGCATATGTTTTAATGTTGGATTTTTGCTCTTTGATAAGAAACTGTCTAGCTTGTCTACCAAAAGTGTTTTTCACTTGCAAAGTCATAGCCATTAGCAACCAAATTCAATTAATTACGTTTGATAAGCTAATAAATATATTTAGGACTCTTTGTGCTATGCTCAGTCACCTTTAGAAAACACTTCATCATTAGTCACCAAAAAATGTTCTCTTTTTTCCAAGGATGAGAGCACTTCAAGAACTTGAGTTTAACATTATAAATTACAATGCTATTTGCTATAAAAATAGATTTTAAAATTGATGCTTGCCTTCAGCTTCAAGACTGAAAAGAGATTCTTTATATTTGTCTTGGATTTATGGGAAAAGCAAGGAATTTTTCAGAATCATGTCAGGAAAAAAAGTTGGTGATGCTCATTCTCATGGCCTCACTATATTAAAAACGTGGTCTCCCACCCTGCTACAATGCCCCCAGAGACAAGCAGAAGGCAAGATTTTTTCCTGTGACACCCACAGAAGAGGAGATTGCCAGCAGAAGGACAGTGGGATGGGTAGTGACAGAGGCTGCAGAGCTGGGCCATGTTTTAAATAATCTGTGACCATGAGCCAGGAGACAAGATAAGGGCCTGACAGACTTAGGTCAAGGTCTTTGCGAGAGGAGCAATCCTACCTGTGCAAGCAACAATGCCCTTTTCTTCTCTTTCTGCTAACTTTACTCCACTATTTTTCTTATAAATGTATTTAGGAAAACGACAAAGAAAGACCCCTCTGGAATTGTGTTGTTTTACCTTCAATTCCCATCACACGCACATAACTGCCAGAAGGACACGTGGCTGGGAGAACCTGCCAGTTAGAGCAGCCTCTTTCTTTCCCTCTTCCATGCACTGAAATGATAGTGAGAGAAGAAAGAGACCTTGTAAATCACTAAGTGACCAGAAGCATATCACCTTCTGTGCTTTTCTTCCCGTGACAAGGATTCCTCGAGACTGCGAGAGAGAAATATGCAAAGTGCAGAGTTGAGTGCAGGAATGAAACAAACTCCTGAGCTGCAGGAGAAACTGGTAGAACAGAACAGAAAACCACCCAAACTGGAGGTGCCTAGTCAAGACTATCAGTAAAAAAGCGTCTCTACCAGAGTCAGCAATGAGTAGGTCAGACCATGACAAGACAGAGGAAGTACTTGGCAGGACGAACCACGTGAGACACCGCTGATACCAGCACAAGCTGTGGCAGGTTGGCTTTGGCACAATTCTTCTAGAAACCCATTGGTGAACACAGCTGCTGATCAGAAAGAATACAAGGACCCTCTTTTGCAGCCCCAGTGTGGACATATGAAAGACCCCTAGTTGCTCTCTATCTTCAGCACAAGGATACCTGCCCCAACCACTAGGCAGATGGTCGGCAAGGGCACGACTTACCTGGTGCTGTGTTGAGTGCTCCTGCTCCAGCTGCTCAATTAGCCTGTGAGTGAGCTGGAACAATTGGAGTTTGTATGGCTGCCAGTGTAACACTTAAGTTAGATGCCGTTTATGTAAAATTGAGGCGTTAATAATAAACAACAAAATAGTAGTTGGACTATGGGTATCCTAGTTACAGCTGGGAGAGTATCATTCAATTCTGGTTGTCATTTGATTCAGCCAGCAGACTCTGTGCAAATCCATTTGGAAGTTCCCAGCTCCAGTTGCTTCATGACACCAGGCACCACACGACCTCCTCTCCCTCCCCCAGCACACCCCATATCATTAAAAGTAATTAAACTCTTGTCCCGTGGTGTCCAGGTGTCACAAGACACCTGGTAAGTCTCACCTCTAACTACCCACTTGGCTGTGCTGAAACAGCAGCGCTGCAGATGCTGCCTGTGGGGCTCAGTCCACTCCCACCAGAATTCTGGGTGAGCTGCTGGCGGGGCACCCCCGGCTCTGCCTGGCTTTCCAGGGCACAGTAGGGAGCTGCAAGTTAATCAGCAGCGCCCCACAGCAGGTCAGCACACCCAGCTATCTGTGTTTTCCCTTGTTTGTCATTTTCCATCAGCCTCCATTTTCCTCCAAATCTCTTTGGTGTACCTATTAATCCAGAGGGTTTTCATTTACTGGGGCCGTCCAAATCAGCAACACACGAATACCCCCCACAATCACTGCCAACAGCTCATAATGCATTTTAACTGCTCCTTGGCCTTTGATGTGTTAGCCTTCTGGGCAACATTATCATTACCCTTTATATACCTCTGTAGGTGAATGCAGTGCAGCACATGGTAAGTGCAACGGGTTTGCTTGTGCCTGAAATAAAGCACATTGTCCTAAGAACCTGCAAGAATTGTGCCCTCTTTGCTAGCAGAAACTCTGAATCAGCCCAAAACAAACACGAATAACATCCTGGGTTATGGAAAGCTCATTTTCAAAGTGGATGAGCAAATACAGGGAGGAACAGGACAAACCAAAAGAGGCGTTTACCTAGGGAGAAGCCTTAGTGGGAGAAGGAAGTCCTGGTATAGCCTGGAAGTGTGGGCATCACGTCAGGGAAAGCAGAGAGTGTGCCATGCAGATGTGCTTGTGCTGGAAGTACATATGAAATGGAATACATCATTCCAGCTGAAGTATCAGATGCAGGCAAATTCAGGAAAATATAATGGGAAGAATTTAGGGAGGCAGGATTATTGTGATCCCAGACTGAGGCATTCTTCACAACTTTGGAGACGTTTATAGTTTCAAGGTCTCTTGTAATTGAAATAGTTACAATTGTATTTCTCAGGGAATATAAATCAGTGTGGGTGGCATCAGACTGACAATTTGGAAGGGTGCTCAGCCCAGTTGGGAAAATGTGGAAACCCTGAAGGTTAGTTAGAGATAGCATGGGTTAGCTAAGGTTTGTTCCACAGGACCCACACGACCCACAGCTGCTTACAATAGAGGGGCACAGAAACAAGCTCTCTGTAATAAGATATTTTTGTGGGAAATGATGGATATACAATGTCAATATGGGTGCACCATATTAACATACAGAGTTCCCAAGCCCAGCCAGTGAGAGAGGGCACCCGGACTTTGCCCAGCCAGCCTGTAGCCTCTGAAGTTGTCTACTTGTCTTGCCAATTCTCTTACCAAAGGTAATAAATGGCTCCCCCAGTCTCCATGGTCACCCTCTATAAAACAAAGTGCTGCTCATTGTTGCCCTCCTTTATCTGGAGGGCTGATACTATATGTTTTATAAATTCAAATCATAACTTCCCTATTTGCAGGCATCATTCTGTAAAGGATGGGCTGGCCCATGCCCATGCAACACAGACCTTGGTACAGTGAGCATGGCCGGCCTCCAGATCCTCCAGCTCTGCAAGGAGCTCATGCTAGATTAAATTAAGACTACCTCAGGAAACTGGGAGGCAGAGAAAGGGGCTGCTTGCAGCATGTTGGTGCATTGCTCCCTAAAATAGGAATGAGCCCTTCCCCACTCCCCCTGAAAGCCCTTGGGGATAAATAGATAACAGAGAAGAGCTATTGAAACACGTCCGGGGGAGGCCTGGTCTCAAGCAGGGCATGGGACACTGAACAATACCTGCCATTTTGAAGCAACTAGAGCCCAGAGTGCTCTTGATGAGGTGAGGTAAAACACTGTGGACCCTTGCTGGGAAATAAATGGCCCTGAGAGCTCATTGTGCAATGGCTGCTGACATGCAAAGCCAGCCCTGAGAAACATCAAAATGAGCCCTAAAAATGTGTAAGAGCCGCGCCCAAGGGAGGTGGCTTGGGAAGGGAGAAGCAGAGGGAAGAGCCCAGCAGTGTCCCTGTATCCCTGCAAGATTTCTGGGAAGGCACCATGCCTTTCTGTGCCCTGCTGAGAGCGGGGTCACACTTGGGGCACTGCTCACCATGTTCAGCCATGCAAACAAGCCCCTGGGGGAAAAGACCCCCTGTCCCTCATGAGCTCTCAAAGATTACATCCCTACAGCAAGCTCTGCAGGTGGGAGACAATCCTCCAAGCCAAGCTGTTCGTGCACCCTGGCTGCAACTGAGCAGAGGACAAGGGGTGTTGCTGCCCCTGGTGAGCTCCCCGGACCCTCCCCACCAGGACAGCGGGCTGCAAGACCTCGGAGAGGCTTTGCTGCCCAGCAGGTCTGAAGGACGTGGCCAGACACAACCAGGCAGAGCAGCCCAGCCTCTGCCACTGGGGCAATCCTGGCCACTGTCACCACCTCTGGCTGCCCTTCCAAGCCCCCAGAGATGGGGGAGGCTCCTCAACTGCAGGAGAGGCCAGTCAAAAAATATGTGCAGAAACAGTTAAAGCTGGTAATTAAAACTCCCAGCAGACAAATACGATCTGGGGAGAGAAAAGCATCCTTTCTAGCGCTGCCAACCCCACATACTCAAAAATTATGCATCAGGCTCTGGAGAATCACAGCTTTAAAATTGCAAGGCATTTTGGTCTGTTTTTTAAAGAAAATCATAAACATTTGAGCTTTTCCTACTTGCACTCTGGTTTCCTGAAATTTATGATCACATTTTCAAACTTTTCTGCAAATCCCTGAGGGCTACAAACTTCTTTTTTTATAAAATAAAATTGAGTAGCTCACCTAAAGCCCACACCTTTGCGCCAAACAACGAGGATCAAAAGTCTTACACTAAAATGAGGAATATAGGAAGCACTGGAGATCTCAAGAATAAACACCCTGCAGTTTACTGTCTCGTCATTTTTCTCCAGGGTTGCACAAAGAAATGATAAGATGCTTTAACCAACATCACATTGCTGAAGTATTTTATTTGTCAGCATGAAGAACAGGTCTTCAGAGTCATTTTTCTTCCAATAATAATGTTGCTTGCAGCCAAGCACTGCAGGAAAGTTAAAACTGAGGCTGCTGTCCCTGCCTCAGGGGCCAGAGGAGCACACAATTTCTAGGACCCTGTGGTATGCTCAACGTTGCTGCTGCTCGTGGAGTAGGGAAAGCTGTGAAACATTATCCAGTGTCAAGCCTAGACCTAGGCTTCCATCTTTAGCCTGATCCATACAGATATGTCTTGGACAAAAGGGGCAGGTGGGTGGCATCAACTTACTCTCTTTGTGTCCGAAGGCGCTGAAGAACTGCTGCATGTCTTACAGGGACACCTGTGTTACAGACTGTGGGAAATATATCAGCCAGTAAAGAGGTCACTGATCCTCCAAGATTAAAGGCTGATCTGAGTGTGAACTCGCTATCCTGCCTCTTGAAAGGATTTGGCATGTAACAGCCTGATTATTGATTGCTGTCCTTAAGAGAATGTGATCCTCTCCTTTGCACTGATCCTGTTAGCTTTATTTACCATAACGCTGAAACATCCTCTTGCAGAGATAACGGCTTCCTTTGGTCACTGTCAGAATGAACAAATGGAAACAAAAACATGCTGCTAATAATTGTGTCCTACTCAATTCAAGCAAGACAAAAGCACTGCACTGCTGGGTTTGGCTTGCCATTGCCTGGGTGCCTGGACAGGCCCCAAGCACAGGGGCTGACCACAGGAATACCAATAACACAGCAGTGCCTAATACACAAGGTTTCCACCAGCCCAGAAACTCAGCAAAACATTCATGAGGAATAGGAGTATGTTTGGCACCCAAACTGGGATCCAGTCACCCAGAGGCTGTTGTTCTAGACAGACCTCACCCCACGTGGGCCTAAGGATCTGCCAAAGATGGCAGATGGGTAAAGTACACAAATAAGCAAAGGTTTTCAACAGTCCTCTTGAAATTTTTGTGGCACATCTGCACCATGCAGAAAGGCCAATAGCTCAGTCCAGGCAGGCAGTAACAGGGCTTTAGTAGGGTGGTGGAGGAGAGGCAGATATTAGCTCGCCTGCATCTTACAGCAGGATGCTAAGCAAGGAAGTAAGTCCAGCTCCCTCCCTCTGCAGGTGAAGACCATAAACCCTGCACATCCTGCCTCTTCAGACTGAATCAGGGACCAGTCACAACAAGTACAAGGTGAAGAAAAAGGGAATAAAGCAAATGGAGTGCACAAATCCAGACTAAAAAGCAGTGGCATAGCCACAGCACTGAGCACTCAGAGCTGGAAACAAAAAGGTCCCCATATCCAAGTGCTGATGAATACACAGATACTTATTTACGATTTCTCCACTGATGGATTGCGGATCACAAGAGCTTGGCCAGCAGTCCAGGACTATCCAGGCTTCAAACATCCCTTGGGAGGTGGTTTCACATGCCCCACCTCAGCTATGGTGCTGTCTTGTGAATCCCTGCTGTCCTCCATGCCCACTTGGGGTGCTCCTTTGGGCTGGAACACACACTGACTCCCACGGGAGCCAGGCTTTCACACCAGCCTTTCTGTGCATGCATTATGTCTTGGACTCTTTCATTAATCCTTGGCTATTCCTGAACACCATATTTCTTACTTTCCACTTTCCTAACCATCTCCCGCGTTAAATCTTCATATTCATTATGTAGGAAGGAGGACTAGTGCATGTCACTAATTGAGCAGTTTAAAGCTATGACGTTAGAACTTGAGCACAGCCTACCGAATGAAATAATTTAAAATATGAGCTTTGATACAAAATAAGCACACTCACCTCAGCTGAAGGTGCAATTGCCCTTTGTAGGTGTACAGCATCCACAGCTGGAAGTTAGGCAAGCAACTGGGCAACCTGCTGCCCACAGCAGCCCTCACAAGCTCATGCCAGAGGTTTCTCACGTGGCCCAGAGAGAACACAGCACTTTCTGTATAGTTAACATCCTGCAAAGGTCAAAGAACAGTAGCCAAGGTTCATTTCTCCTGTGAAGCTAAGAGCAATAGTCAAGGCTATACAGATTGGAGACAGATTTAGGGAAATGTCCTGCTGACAGCATTTTATCAAAGTTGCAAGAAAACTTAAGCTGTCAAATTTTTCTGAAGCCGTCTTTGACATCTGGTCTCTAAAGAAATTAAACATTCAAGACTAATTAGACCCACTAATTACATAGTAAATAACTACAATGGATAATAAAAATATCTCTTCCTACAGAGGAAAATAAGCATCACAGACATGAACACACTTCCTTCTGTAGAGTTTTTCATTAAAAAATTTGCCCTTGAGGTGAACCTGCTTCAACACCACACTGACACCCTTCCTGCAGGCAGAGGTAGGAAAAACAGACACCCTTTGTATCTGAGACCATGGGGTACCCCCAGTGCTCCCTTCAACCCATCACCAGGGGGGTTTCTGCCCCAGACCTGCAGCTTGCTTCCCACTGAGGGAAAACAGAGTCTTTCCCATGTATCATCACATTGCCCACTGCTACAGGTTCCTTAGGGAAACAGTTAATCTAACACAGCAGCCAGAAATCCATGGCAACTTGGGCTTGCCTACCATAAACATAACCCTTCTCCAGAGCTCTCTGTCTGGAATAACTTAAAATCCCTTAGGGTAGTAACACCACTGGAAGGATGAGGTAGGACCCTTCTCACCCACCACCTTGGGCCCTTAGGTATTTCCCAGTGCTGGTGGAAAGCCTAGCTCTAGAAACTCAGAGGAAGATTCAGTGTACTGATATGATAGAAATGGTGGTCTCAATCACTGAAGCACCTCACAGTCTCGGGAGCAGCATTTCTTTCTGAGTTTCCTACACTGTTCAAGGTATAAACAATGCCTACCTGCCCAGCAAACTCAAATTTAAAATAACCTCCATGACAGAGTGTCTTGGTTTGAATGACAGGTGTCTGCTAAGGAAGGCAGAAGCCTCCCTTGAAATGGAAAATGTAAACCCCCTCCCTCCAAATTATTACAGTTTTGAAATTAAGGGGCTCTCAGGCAAAGATATAGGAATAGGAATAACAGTTCTTTATTAGGAAAATTAAAATAAAAATGCAGTAATANATGGAGCATTTCCCAGTGGGATGATGTAGTTTTATCAGTCAGTGACAATCAGTGGCCGATTAGCAGAAGATATCTCCATGGGTCATAGGAAGAGAGAAAGAAAACTGTCCCACCTGTTTTTTTAACAACTGGCCCATTCACAGAGGATTACCCCACCTCCACCCCCCACCCGGTTTTCAACAGATGGTGATAGAATACATTCTGCTGGTTACATCTTGCACTGAAACCCAAGACACAGAGTAGAGGCATCAGAGCAAGCTGGCCAGCTGGAGCATGCTCTGGCTGACGTTGATGAGTGCACCCTGGGTCTCCAGCTGGGACAAAGCCCTCAGCCACGGCTGGAACAAGTCATGAGAAGTCATGATTGTCTCTGCAGAAGCTCTCCTTGTTCCATCCCCACTCCAGCATAGTGCCCACATGTGGGCATGGCTGTGGTGGGCAAACTGCCTCAAAATCACACAGAAATGAGCAAATTGATTAGCCAAGTACATAACAATACAGTTCTCACTGTTTTCACAAACCTTACCTGAGCAAAATGTGGGCACCAGAGATCAAAGACCTCTGTACTGTGGGCCAACAGTGTGAAATCTGACATAATCAAGCACGGCTGCTCCTGTCGGGCACATCTTCTGAGACAGGGCCTTTGGGCAGCCACTGGACTGAGTTCAGGTTATGTTAAATTCTGTAACAACACCGAAGAGATGATGATCCCAGCTGCAAACTAAGAAATTGGACTTCAGCCCCCCTACCACTGAAAGGGGCACATGAGCCGTTTTGTACTTATCAGATGAATTTATGAAGCTGCATTATGAAAGCATGAAGCACTAACTCCTTCCNTCCATCAGGAAGACGGGGAAGCTTAATACGTTTTCTCATTCTTTTTTAAAATAGTTCCTTCAACGCCTCCGGCTTGCTAAGCGTCGCTTGACGCCCGCCGCGGTCGTGCGGCGAGTTCGGGAGCGCCGCAGCGGGCAGAGCCGGTCTCAGCGGTGTTGCGGGCTGCGGGCACCGGCGGGCACCGGGGCGAGCGCCCGCCGGGCAGCGCCCGCACGTTTCCCTTTCGGGAGCTGAGCCCTGCCAGGGAGCGGCCGGAGGAAGGAAAAGGTACGCTTTGCCCAGGGTTTAAACAGACGGCTTCTGCAAGGCGAAGGCATCCTCTGAACCAAGGCGGGTGACTTGGGCACCGAGTGAGCAGCACGGCCGTGCGACAGCCGGCCCGCTGCCCTCCGCTGTGAGAGCGCACTCCTTCCTGCCCGCATCCCTTCAGCCATCCCTCCTCCCAGGCCCTACCGCAGGGAGCAGCAGCTTCGGGGCTGAGATACAGCTCTTTGGCCACGCTTCAGTGCAAACTCCCAGCTCTGGTGCCCATGTCAAATAAATGAGTGTCCAAGCATGAACCAGGGTGAAAAAATGATCCTAATTTATTCTATTTTCTTCAGCTAGTCTCTTCTTTGGCTCCCGTGGCGTTTCCTCCATTAACTACCGGGAACCAGTAGGAATGCTTGAACAATGAACAACTAGCAGGAAGTTTTTTTTAATTATTAGAGTCATTGAAACATTCTTCTACGGTCCTGCAAAGGGTGAAAATATTAGAACATTGTCATTTTAAAAACCTGAGCTACACTGAGTTTAGGACAAAAGGAGGTGCTGCCGAGGCAGTGACACTATAAGCACTCTATTGCTTGGCCTGACTCTTTCTGCATTTCTTACAAAATTCAGCACACAGCTAAAAGGCAAACACGATGAAAAACAAGCATTTCTTTAAGAAGACTGGGGATTCACATGGGAAAAATCCTGAAGAGAGGGATAGCAAGAGGTAAAGAATTGCTGTGGGCTTTGCTCCTGCACTTTCTCTTAATTCTTACGGGTCTTGCCCATGTGCTACTTGGGCAAGCCCGTGCTTGTGCCTGGTAGTCTTGCAGATGCCTACAGAAAATCAAAATGCACACAGTGCTGCACCACCTCCTTGCCCCACCTGCTCAGCCAGGACCCAGCAACGAGCTGAGGCACTACTCTGCCACCACAGTGACACAGGGGGCTCAAGACGCCACCTGTGACTTACTGAAGAGCCCCTTGTCCCCAGGCATGGCAGTGTGGTGCTCACAAAGGTGTAGGAGAAGCCATGGGCATGGATGTGCAGAGCCACTGAGAGCCACAGGCACTGCTCCTTCCCACCCAAGTGGGGGATGTCTGTACTGGCATCCTGAGATGTTGTTGGTGCTTTTCCGGCCTGGCTACTAGCCTGGAAAACAAAGTTCCCAAGCAAAGCAAGGGCAAGTGGAGAGGAACACAGAGAACGGGTCTGACATTCCTGCCTGCCTCCAGCAATGTTTCCAGAGCAATAGGGCTGCAGAGGCTGAGCCTGCTGAGGTCCCAGATGAATAGAAGCAATGGACATGCTACTGCAGCATTATAATACCTTTCAGTAAAGGAATTAGAGCTCAGCCATAGTGCAGCAAATCTCCCCAGTTAAAATCCCTTCCCCAGTCCTGTTAGTACAACTACCAAATAACAACTTCCCTATCTGTGAGGCTCTTTTAGACTCAGGCTTTATATTCTGCAAGCAGAGGACAGGATTTTACCACGGGGGATTTTCTTGAGGCGGGAGGATTGAAGAGTTCTATCGATCACCAAGCTCAGCCAGGAAAGGACGGAGCAGCGGTGATCTGCCAAAGCTTCCTACAGCCGCATCCACTGGCGCTAAGGTAACAGCATCCATTTTGCTCTAGATTAATGTGCTCAGCTCTGTCTGTTTCTAGAGTCCCTCCCTTGACCTAGGGGATGGCTCAGGTCAATCTGAAGGCAATAAATGCCTTAAATGAAGGCAAAACCTGCCGAGGGATCAGGAGGTATGGCACCTGAGGGCCAGGCAGGCAACTTGCCATTCCCCAGCATGTAGGGGGAATGCACCAGGTGTAGGGAAGCACATCCCCTGCTACAGCCAGGGACAGAGAGAAGTGGCAGGGTGAGCAGCAGTCACCCTTGCAGAAGCTGGAGGATCAACCACCTTTCCAGTCCCTCTTCCTGCCCCAGCACCAGCTGCCCAGGCCCTGCTTCCCTGCACACCAGAGCACTGAGTGCGTGTCATGCCGTGCAGCCTTGTACCTGAAAGCACACGGCGGGTACCGCTCTGGGGTGGGTAACAGCTGCCTGTTTGGCTTTGCTTGAAGAGTTTATGTGATGCCTGCAGCCCCGGCTGGCTCACAATCTCACAATGCAGAACACCCCCGGTCCTGAATGCAGCACTGCTGTGCCCATCGAGCCCAGCCTTGCACTGCAGAGGTCAGCTGAGGTACCTACTGTGCAGAACCTTCTCTCAGCACCAAGGAGGGAATAATATTTTCAATGTTGTTAAGGCTTGGAGATTTAATTCCTGTATACAACCAAAAAATTTCTTGACAGTGTCAGACTTAACACACTAGGAAAAGACATGAAGGCCTCTAAGAGTTTACTAGAGGAATTACTCATTCACATAGAAATATCTTCCTAGACCTCACTATCAAAAGCTTTATTTATGGCCAGAAACATAAGTATTTTATAATCTCATTAAAAACAAAGTACCCTGGATGCATCATGTTCTCAAGTATTGGCCTCAGCAGTATCTTGTGAATGAGAGGAGCTCTGGTTCATTTTCCTTTGTATCAAGTGCCCATCTTTACCTGTCTTCTCTACCCACCTTGAGCTGTGTCCCTCTTGCTTTCACCATCTGTCTCATTGTGAGGGTGGATGCTGGAAGAAGTGGAGGACCAGAGCAGAAGATACACAAACTGCACAGGTATTTCCAAAGTGAATGGGGTTCTCAGCTGATTGCTCTGAACGCAGATTTCTGTTTCAACAGCTGCTGAAGGGTAAGAGTGGTGTCCTGGAAGAGAGCTCGTGTTTTGCTTGCATTAATTTAATGTTATTTGGACTTTTGAATCAATCCTTCCCTCACCTTACAGCCACTTACAGAAGAAGGGATCTCCTAACCCCGTAGCAGGATGAACAAGACCAAGGGAGCTTTTGATAGCCCAGAACTTTGGAGGCCAGGTTGCACGCAGAGCAGCACCTCCCTGACCAGTCTGGCACCATCCTTTGCATTTGGACAGCAGGCTACGGACATGGCCCTGAATATAATCCTTATCTCAGTCCTCCTCATCATCATGGTGTCTCTGGGATGTATGATGGAGATAGCCAAGATCACAGCTCACCTCAGGAGACCTAAAGGTGTGGCAATAGCCATAATGGCTCAGTACAGCATCATGCCCTTCACAGCATTCATACTGGGCAAGCTCTTCCATCTGGGCACCTCAGAATCCCTGGCCATCCTCATCTGCGGCTGCTGCCCAGGGGGAAACCTCTCCAACATCTTTAGTCTGGCACTAAGGGGGGACATGAACCTCAGGTAAGGAAAGCTACGTACCTGTTAATTGTCCAGACCAATCTAGTCATATGACTGGTTCAGAAACTAATTTAATCAACATTAGGAGGCCCAAAGAAACTGGACAAAGACTGAAATACTAAGTCCAAAACATTTTTAAAGCACCCATGTTGCTCAATGAGTTAATTTGTCCCTGTTTTACAATGGGACTTTGTACCTTTCTCTGCATCATTGGCAAGCTGCTCTTGATGACATGGGTGCAAGAACACTTTTCCATCTCCATGTAGCAGTACATAGAGCATACATATATGCTGTATCTGTCCATGTAGTTTTGTGTAAACTGATCGTGCTGCCTGAAGAGGCTGCATCAGTGAGAAATGCTGAACTACCAGAACACCATTCTCCAACAAACCCTAGCGATAAAACAAGATCCAGCACAAAAATACAAGGTATTACTTCTTCTCTCAGTTGTGAATTTCTGAAATGCAAACTGTACCCTTGTCATGGGTATGTACCCTTTCTCAGCGTGTATGAAACTTGAGCCATCTTCTCCCTTCTCCATTCATACCACATCCTTCTACAATCTGACAGTGATGTTGAGGAGATCTCAGTGGCAAGTAGGGAAAAAGCAAGGTAAAGTCTTATATTAAAATCATCTCTCCAGGCAAGTAATCAGATTAGCATACTCCAATTTTAAAAAGTGTTATTCTTCTACTGAGGGGTCCTTTCTTCATCTCAGTGTTGTAATGACCGCATGCTCCATGGTCCTGGCAATTGGATTAATGCCACTGCTTCTGTACCTTTACTCCGGAGGACTATTTGAGGGTGATTTGGAGGGCAAGGTACCTTACAAAGGAATAATCACCTCCCTGGTGCTGATGCTAATCCCCTGTGCCATTGGCATCATCTTGAATGAGAAGAAACCACAGTACACTGGCCTTATCACCAAGGTAAGAAGTATCCAGTGCTAGTCATCTTTCAGTCAAAGGCCTTGAAGTTTTCAAAAATAGAATCACATATTAACTTCTTTAAGACGCCACAAATCAATGAAAGGGTTGAGGATGGAGTTCATGACATCCACTTCACCATTTTAATGGTTAAAGTGTTTGCCCAAGGAGAAGTCCTCCATCTTTTCCAGGCAGACATTTCATAGTGAACTTCCTACATTACTCTTATTTTGCTTGTTTTAACTTTGAAGGTTTTTTGCTTATCAGCACTAATGAACCTCGTAGGCACTGCCCCCAGCTACTGCTGCAACCAAAGCAGAACCCAGATAAAAAAACACCAAACAAACAATAACCATCCCAAAAAAAATTAAAACCACGCCACTAGCACAAGCCAAAAATCAAAACACAAAATTGCTGCTTAGGTCATTGAGATACCTATCCAACAGAAGCCACTGTGTCACCAAGTGCCCACTTATGCCTACAATCATGTCCCTGCCTCCTTTATACATCAGGCATTTAAACAGCAAAACAGAAATCCAGATACCCACATACATACACCATTGTCTAACTCAAGAACTCCGCTAGGAGTTCACCTTACCTGTGAGTAAAGTGGTTTCCTCTGCACCTGCTTGGGGTGGACTAGAGCCACAAAGGGACCTGGGCAGAGACAAGTAGCAATGCCCTAGAAACAAGCAGCTTGTGCAGCAAAGCCAGTCATTTTGCATATAGATTGGAAGGGTATTTGGTTATTTAAGGTCTCTCTCATAATAGCCCAGGATGGTTTCTCGTTGATTACTGCTAACATTTATGTCCAGGAAAGGCACTTATGCCCTCTGTGTACTTCACATGATGGACAGAGAACTGGGTACAGCTGTTTCTAACAGCTTAGGCAAATTTTGCCGGGGATTTCGCTCTCGTCCACATCTCAATCACTTTTATTTTAGGCAGGGATGGTTATGCTTCTACTGTCATCTGCTGCTATAATTGTTCTGTCTGTGGCCAATATGGGAAGCTGTATCATGGTTGTCTTCTCACCATCTCTCCTGGGAACTTCTGCCTTAATGCCCCTTACTGGATTCCTGCTGGGTTATGCTGTCTCTGCAGCCTTCAAGCTTGATGACCGGTATGTTCTTCCACACTTCCCTCATCAGGAACAGAGAGGTATGGCAGCTCTGCTTTGCAGAGCAATGGTGAAAACATGGATTTTAGGAATATACTTCTCTAGAACACTGACCCCATTCACCCAAAATAGAAGCTTTGTCTACAACCAGACAAAGTACAAGCTGGTCCCGAGCCAGTGACTCACATATCTTTAGTGGGAAAAGAAATTACTTTAACCTCTGCTTGGCTTAGCTGAGACGGGAGGAATAGCTAAGCAGTTTTTTTTGGCACAGGCACCTGATCACCATGGAAGGCTCACTGAAGAAGTAGATGGATGATTTTAGCTTATGGTCACTAGTGATCTGCTAAATATATTACGAACCTCTGCTCTTGGCAATGAAGCTGGGGGAGAAGAATTATGAGCACCAAAAAAACCCCAAACCCAAAGAAATTAGAAATACCAACAGAGCTCAAACCCCAAGTGACAGAATTACTCCCCAGCAGATTACTACCCCAAACCAGTCAGTGCATTCTCAGCTGCAGCCCCAGGAATTTAGAACGAAAACCTGGCATATAAAACCTGCTCCTCCTTTTTGTCTCATCCTACCTAAACCAGGTTGGAATCCTCCTAGTCCTATTTTATACCTTCATTATGTTGGACACTTATCACCTCAGGAGATTACTTCCCTGCAGGAAGCTGCAGAGTCCAGAGCAGGACACAAGGCCTCCAATACCATTACAAACAAAATTCACATTTGTAACATGATCTGTCTCTGCCCGTTGCAAAGGGAGCAGGAGGCAAAACCTTCTAGGGATTGCAGTGTTGTTCCTGACAGAGCAGCCTTTAGCCACAGGCAAGCGCACCAGCAAGGTGGGCAGGGTCCTGTTTCACCTGTTTGCAAGCAATTTAAATGTGTAATCTATTTAACCTTTTCTCCTGCAGGTGCAGACGGACAGTGTGCATGGAAACCGGCTGCCAGAATGTACAACTTGGCTCAGCTATCCTCAAGGTCGCCTTCGCCCCAGAGACCATTGGCCCCCTGTACTTCTTCCCACTACTCTACCTGCTGTTCCAGCTCGGAGAAGGATTTGTGCTCATCCTGGTCTTTCGGATCCATGACAGAATAAAGCAAGCCAATGGCAAGTACAGCCTTGCTCCTTTATTTCTTATACTTTCCATGCTAAGCCATACACACAATGTAACTACCGATGAATCACTGCTTTATAAAGGCAGAATCCAGTTGCTCTTCAACTAGGGATTACATACCAAACACATTAAATTCAAATCAGAGTTAAAAACTCAGAGGTAACTGAAGACCTTAGAAATTCCACAGACTTCTTGCATCAGCAGGATGTTTCATACAGCTACATACCATCAAAACTATCAGTGCTCAGGTTTTCAGACTCTGGTACTTTAAGCTAGTGGACAGCCTGCAAAAATCATGACTTGCACTGAGCACATGCAAAGAACAAGGGTGTTTGCATGTGGTTAAAACTACACAAAAACATTACATAATCTTTACTGCAACAAATTCCAACTTTGCTTCAAGCTGTTAAGTGATTCTCTGAGAGGACAGAACTGCCAAATACAGCAGCCAAAGGAAGGAAACATTGGTATCTTTTGCTAGAAAAGTACGTAAAGAGACTGAAACTTCATTTTAAAATATATACAATATTGGTATAGATGGGAAATAGACTCTTCTCCAGCTCCAGCAGGTCCCTAATTCCAAATCTCAGCTGGCTGCACAGATGGCTGAAGGGTACACTGCTGACTGAGATCCTCCACCCACCATGCTGATGCTGCCAGTCCAGCTTTTCTCCTCTGCCTTGAGAGATGCAGCAGAGTAGCTGCTACAGAGCTGCTTCAGGACTATTTTACCACATCTTATAGCTATGCTGGAGAATAACCTAATGGGGGGGAAAAAAACCCACACTTACTTGGATCCTTAGGTGTGTGTTCAGAGCAAACAGTTAAAACTGTTTTCCAGCTGATACTGGAAACAGACATGCAGGTGCTGGTAAGACTACTATAACAAAAGGGTTGTATTCCAGCCTCTGGGTCAAAAACAATAGGAAACGAAACTTCAGCCTTTTGGCATGAATTCCTTCTCCTTGTTTTAAATGACCCAGTAATTCCAGCTGTAGCTGTCACAATCTTTTCCTAACCTGGTTACAGAATTACCTATTCTCACATTTTTCTCTTTCCTCAGATGCAGCAAAAATTATCTGTGCAGGTGTGGACACATTTAGTGCTCAAGAAATGAAATCAGTGTCAAGACATTACAGAAGCAGTGGTAAACCAGGAAAACAATATATGGATTCTGCAGTAGCTGCTCTCACAACCCTCCAAGCTCTACCTTCTGCAGCCAGCTCATAGGTCTCCAGCTGTTCTGTCAAAGACTTACCTACATGCTCATTTCACAGCTGCCACAGAGCCATCTGCACCCACACTTGTTCCCCTAAGCCCTTGCTCCAGACTAAGCCGCGTTCTCTCAGCCCAAAAGGGAGGAGAGTTTCACTGACTTCAAAGTCATTGTGACAACCCTTTGGGACAGCTGAAGAACACGCCAAGTGACTGTCCCAGTTTTACCTGTGAGAACATCACTGCCTACATCAGTTCCCTTTCTTAATTTCACTTACCTGTAACCGTCCTGCTGGCACATAATGGAAGCAGATCCTGATGATATCAGTGCAAACTGATGTAATTTCTCTAACAGACCCAGAATGAGCTGTGAAAGTTTCTCCATGCCGAAGCCAGTGAGATCCAATGCACAGCCAAGTAGCCCATGGGCTGTTAGTTTCTCCCATCCTCCAACAGGTACCATGTGGTACCAGTGATTCCCTACAGCAGAGGCCACGCAAACCATGACCACAGCTACACAAACTGCCTTTGTATGCTGAGTTTGGGCCCGGCAAACTGTACCTCCAAACCCAGAATCTTAAATGTGCCTTCTTTTGTAGCAGTGAACTCAACACCACACCTGTTCTAGACACCACCTTGGTATGGTCACACTACACACACTACCAGGAAAGACTGGCATCGACATCTCCCATGTCCAGACTGCCTTGTAACCCGAAGTACTTCATCCTAATAAACAGATTTGTACCAAGAACCTACATTTAATAAACAGAGTAATTTCTGACAGGAAATCAACATAAGCTTCCATACTGCAAAGCCTGGGAGTTTAACAGGAAGCTCATCATTGCAACAGACAGCTCCCCAGGGAAAACAGACACCTGCCCATGCTGCTTGCAAGGCAAGTAAAGCAGTGTGGTGGCTAGAAACAGCAACTACTTATAGAGCAGGTAACACTTCACATTTGGCCTGGGAGAAGTCTATGATCCCTTTCGTCACATCAAGTGCCTTCAGCCACCTGGGTTCCAATTGAAGCCAAGTCCTACTTGGACAGAGATGCCCAGCATGATCCAAGTTAGCAGGATCACCTGACTCGAGATCTCAACACAGCTGACCTCCCACCCTGATGAGAGTGAATGCTGTCTTTACCCCTGCAAGCTAGAGCCCCCTTGCTCCACACGTCTTGGGTGATGCAACATCTGCAGCCCTAAGGCTCTGGGAATGAAGCCTCCCATTCCCTAAAGCTGACTGGTAACAAACCAGTTAGCTGTGGACCTTACAGCCTCCCAATGCCTGCTCTCAGGAGTGCCTGGCAGCCCAACACACTGCCACCTCAACAGACTGACCCACCCAGTACAAGAGCTCTTCCTCATCCCCTAGCTTGGCACCTAAGGACTGCAGCAGCGGGGAGAAAGGGCAGCAGGGCTGCAGAGGCCAAACATCTGACCTCCCACAAGGCCAGACCTTGCTCTGAGAGGAACCTTGCACTTCCTACGATCTATCTAAACACGAGCCTAGGCTACAAAGATATTTTTAAAGGTTTCTACAGATTGCTAGAATAGCTTTGTAAAGCACTTTATAAGAAAACGCATTATTTTAAAAATTAAATTCCTAAGTTCTCTTGTGGGTTGGGGCTTGAGAAATACAGCGATTGCAGACGACTGCTGCCACTGGAAGGCACAAACACTAAAAACACAGAACTTAACGGTACTACTGCTGCGTTACGCCCACTGACTTAAAAATCCCTCTTCCCCCAGAATGAGGACTAACACAAAAATGGTTTAGAAAAACTTTGAGGCTATCTACACCTCAAAGTTCTCATACGAACATGCACAAACACACTAATGAAGTATGCTAACTACATCTGTCTTTAACATTCCATTCTTATTATCCCAAGCGATTAAAAGCTAAATGACTCGTCCATGCCATTTTTTGCTATGAACTATGACAGCCTGATTACCCATGTTCTTATCTAAGAACACAGACATCCAAGGATATCACACAATGTATTTAAAAGGATGCTAATTCTCACCCCTGCCCAAAAGAGTTATCACTTTGCCACAGCTCCATCTTTAAGAAACATTTTAACAGTCATAACCACTTTATTAACAAGAAACAAACTAGAAGCAGAAATGTTTCTTTATACTTTATTTGAACTATTTCATTCTTAGGTATCAAGAAATAAGAGTGCTTTATAGAATATTATTACCACAGGGCAGTGAAATGGGCATTTTCTTAGTGTAGTGCAAGTTATATTAAATGAAAATATTTTAAAATAAAGTTTTATTACCAGTACCAGCCAGCATTTAATCTGCTGACCTACAGCTGAAACAATGTCTCAAAAGCACAAAAAAATACCCTCTGAAATAAAGCTTTATGTACAGCACATAGAGAGCTCTTAAATGCCTAAAGCTATTAGTCTGAAATATTAAACTAATGTTTTTGAGTTGCTATTCACAGTTGAATATACTGAGAATTAAGTGTTCGTATGACTTTAGAGTACAAAAAAATTTGTCCGCTTTAGTTATAAAGAGCTCTGCCAATATACACAAACTATACACTTCAGACATTCACAAAAAAATGTGAGCAAGAAAAGGGTTATCAAAAAACATTTAATACAATTAGTCAATAACCCTTCCCACCATGGTCCACATCTACAAAGTTCACCCTTCCCTCCCCTCTCCCCATCCAAACCCATCCCCACAGAAAGTCACATACTTACCACAAGTTTTAGCAAGTATGGTTAAAAAAAGGGCCCCCAGGGCAAGTTATTTATAGTTCAGTTGCCACTGTCAACAGATCTGGACCTTGATCTAGACCTCTGCCGATCTACGGATGACGGAGATTTGGATCTACTGGAAGAGCCACGTTTCTGGCTCTTGTTTGGCAGCGGAGATCTGCTAACTGATCGTGACTTGCTACGGCTCCTACTCCGTGACCTGCTGTAGGACTTGCGGCTGCGGGAACGAGAGCGGCTGCGCGACCCGGAAGAGCTCCTGCTGCGCGACCGTGACCTGCTCCTGGACCTACTGAGGAGGCAACAGAGCGCGCCCGTCAGCCTCAGCTACGGAACCTCACGGGCCCGGCCGCAACCAGGCGGCCCACGGCTCTCCGGCCCGCTCACCGACTTCAAAGCTTCTCAGTCAATGCTTAAGCGTTATTTAAGAGAGCAGAAATCCGTACCTGTGCCTTTTGCTGCCTTCAATTAGTTTGATTTTCCTTCCATTAATTTCTTTACCAGAAAGCTTTTCGATAGCATTCTTTAAATCACTGTAAGAGGCAAATTCAACCACCCTAGGGGGAAAAAGAAAAATCCCCAAAAATAAAACTTATTATTAGAAGTTGTAGTTACCAAGACAAGCAAAATTTACACTGGGAAAAATAAAGAAGAAACAAACCCCCAAAACCTATACTGCTCGGTGTAATTATCCCTTGTCATCACTGAAGCATGAAAGATTCCCCTCCCCAAACATTTCCCATGTCCATTTTCAAAGCTACATTAAACCACGAACAGCTGCTGACACTGAAAGTAGCCAGCCTTCCTCCCCAAGTATTACATATACAGGTTACTCTACAGCTTTCAAGAGGTCACTTAATAAGCTTACCCTTCATTTAACTTAGGTCTGTGTGCATCTGCAAAGGTTACTTCCCCGGCTTGTCTCATGAAGTCTTTGAGATCCTAACACAAGACCATTCATGTTATGCAAAGAAGTGAAATTAACACTTACCTATACAAAAGTAGTTTAAAGCAAACAAAAGAAACTTATGTCTACTGAAAGAGAAGTTGTTAGATAAATCACAAACATGGCAACTGCCATACTTGTATTCTATCAAAATTGCATTATCTGTATCACAATCTGTATCAGGGCACGAAATAAATGAGAAAAGCATATTGCTTTAAGCAAAATGCTAATAAAAAGGTTTTAACGTTAAGGTAAATATTAGTCTAAAATCATTTTATAGATTAAATAACAAAGAGAAAGAAAGAGAGAGAGAAAAAGAAATAAAAAAGCACATTTTTTATATATACTGGATTGACTCTGAAATATTACCCATATATTTTTGGACTATTTCAGTCACCATTTACATTACAAGTCTTATATGACTAGAGAATTACATTTACATAACACCAATTATTTTGTGCCCCATATGTCATTAAAAATATAGTTTACTTTACCTTTATTAACATTTCCCTAGGCTAGCCAAGCAGCAAACTGCATTAAGCGACCGGAGATACCGTCATGACATATGCCCGACTGGCTCTTCGCCACCCACTTGCCGAACACTACCCAGTCGATGGAAGCCATTAATCGCACTGCCCTCCCTATCAGGAGACTATGGATGGATCCAGACATTTTCTATGCTTCATGTCACCAAGGACCACTTTACTGCGATCAGGATTCCAACGACCACCTAATTTCGAATCTTTCAACTCTTTTCGACCAGGACCTCGTTATTCGGAAGCGTTACAGGAAGAACAGCTCTCAACTTAGGAATCAGATCTCGTTAACGCTCTGGGACCGCTGCAATGTGGCACTTTAAGGAGTGCATCGATTACGTCTAGACCGGCAAACACAGATCTAGAGGTGGCCAAGTGACATTGTAGGAGCTGACTGGAAAGTCAACCAGGCCCGACCAAGAGTGACCAAGACAGAACGATTAGGATAACCCACAGGCACTCCTCGTCATAAGGCCAACGACACAGATAGGCTGGCAAATAAAGGGTTTAATATGTGGTTAAAATGGATTTTAAAAACAAGAAAAAAATAAATATATATCCTCAAACATATACATTTATTATTATTATGAATTAACGTTAACTAGCTCTCATTCAAAACATTTAAGTTACATTACTAAAAAATCATATTAATTACATAAACATTTTAATAAATTAGGTTTTAATTAAATTAAATAATTTACAAAATAATTACATTACATTACATACCCATTAAATGAAGTCAAAATAGTTAATCGTGTTTCAACAAACCTGCCAGCTGACTCGAGAAGACAAATTTTCCACTATGAGGCGATTTTCTGTTCTTAGAGGCGGGGCATTCCTGTTTTGAAATAAACAATTCAGACTTCCATTAATAAACAAAATATAACCGTGTTACTATTAATGAAGGCTGTACCAAGAGCTGGTATCAGCATATGATCATTAGTACTACAACCTGAGCTGTGTAACGCCCCGAGCAATCTAGGGTGGGCATTAAGTATTCAGGGGAGAGAGCGTAAGGATGACAGGCCTATCTAAGAAGTTCTGTAATCTTCACTATCCTGCTGCCACATCAAATGACATAAAAGGCAAATAACACCTTCTAACAGCTCATTCCAGCTCACGTTCTCTGGGATGAGCCCAAAGCATTCTTTTTTTGAACTGCACTGGTTCAAAGGTGCACATACCTCCTGTCACTGCGTGGGCGGCGGCTACTGAACCTGTCAGAGTACCTCCCTCTGCCTCTGCCCCTCGAGCGTGCTCTGGCATGCTCAATGGTCACCCTGTGAAGAGAAAACCACAACAAAACATGTTTTTCCATTTTCCTCCTTCTGTATACAGTTATAGTTCTGAGGACAAAAATAACAAGAACCGAACAAACACAATACAGTTTGACCAGTACTGATAACACAATTCAAAGTAAAATTTATGTTTATTTTAGATCCCCAAGCTTGTATAGCCATGAAATAGAATACCACACCTCTCACTGCAAAGTTCTTTTCCGTCCAATTCATAGACAGCATCGTCTGCATCCCTCGGATCCTCAAACTCCTGCAAAGCCAAGCCAACAAAACCAAGCAATTACATTCCAATGAACGAGCTGATGCTTACTTGTCACGTGGAGTGCCTTAACGGGCACGTTAACGGATTTTCTTTCGAAGTAGCTCCGTAAACTTTAAACGCGAGGGAGCACTAGAGGGGTGGAGAAGGGAGAGGGGGCGCACTCACCACGAATCCGAAGCCCCTCT
The DNA here is from genome assembly GCA_013390105.1 of Tichodroma muraria. Taxonomy (NCBI): domain Eukaryota; kingdom Metazoa; phylum Chordata; class Aves; order Passeriformes; family Sittidae; genus Tichodroma; species Tichodroma muraria. The sequence goes on from WAAG01022098.1 coordinate 38,411, forward strand.
TCAGGTCGATGTCGCGGATGCGGCCGTACCCCTTGAAAAACCTCTCCACATCCTTCTCCCTGGCGGCCGGGTTCAGCCTCCCGATGAAGACGCGGCAGCCACTCATGGCTGTGTGTGCGCGGCGCTGCTGCGGGCACAAGCGCGTCAGGNCAAACGCCATCGCTCTGCCACAAAATGGCGGCCGCGCCGCACCCGCCAGCGGCACCGATCCCGCCGCGGCGCGCACCGAGCCGAACGGAGCAGCGACAACGCCGCCCGGGGGTCCGCGGACCGGCCGGGCACGCAGTAGAAGCGCCCCGCGCCGCACACGCTCCGCTGCGCCTCCCCCGCGCTCCGCTCTGCCGGGGAAGCCCCCGGGGCTTTTACGAACCTGGGCTGTTGGTCTCGGTGCAGGGCGAGCCGGACGGTTGCACGGTGCGGCAGGCGGTCGGGCGAATGCGTCCTCCCCGAGCGAAAGTCGACTGCGACTGCTGTGCAACACCGGCGCTGCGCCGCGAAATGGAGGCGGCCCCGCGCGTCAGCGCCGTCCCGCGCGGCGATTGGCGGAGGCGGCGGCCACGCCCCTCCCCGGGGAACCCAGGTCAGGGCGGGGGGGCCGCGCCTGCGCCCCTCATCCGGGAGCCATGTTGGGGCGGCAGCAGGGCATAAACAACCTGCCCGCCGGGGGGGCCTCGGCCAGCGCAGCTGTGCTGAGGGGTGAAACTCAACCATCGGGGCTCTTTCACTCATCCTGTACTCAACAGGCGAAAACCTGTGCTGCTCTTGTGTGTGGGCAAGGGCTTTCGTCAGGCGTTTCTGGCTCCTGATGAGCAAAGAACGAGAGCAGGAAAATATATAACGAGTTCCTCATCTGCTTAAATCCTCATTTGGAACCAAATGTGTACGACAAGGTAGAGAGCTGAGCTTTGTCTCCATTTTACATAACTGCAGAATTTATCACAGATTGGCTTCTAGGTGGTTGCAGTAAAGGCAAGAGTTTATCCCAAGGGGTATCTGAAGTTATCTGGAAGTTGAAGATATACCCGCTAATTTTCAAGTACAGACAGAGGCTGCAGCTCCGTGACCCTCTTTGCCAGATTTGTGCACTGCTGGCTCAATTGGCTTTACACAAAAAGCCAACAGGTATAGCTGTACCAGGCTGCCTCTTTTGATGCATTTTGATAATTACAGTATGATCCTTTTAATAGCATTTTCCTGACTTGTCACCTGGAGTGCCATGCTGCCCTGAGTCCCACCCCCTACCCCTTCCCTTTGTGGACCATCTTTGTTACACCCAGGGTCTGTTATTAATGACTTCTATGGGTAAATTTTTCTTTTTCCTGCTTAGTCACTGACTGTTTTCCTGGAACAATACAGCACGTGATGGTGCTGACATCATAGCTTTATGTGACTGCCCACACACACTCCTCAAACTACAACAGCTTGCAGGGTCCCAAAAATGGGAAAGTTATTTCTGCTGCATGCGGTGACGACAAAGGCTACCATGGAGCTAAAGGTCTGGCAAGGGCACTGTCAGCATCACTTGCCTCTCTCTTGGGTTCCAAAGCTGCAAATTTCTGTCCTGTGCAGAGGCAGCGTCTGCAACAAAAGCCGGGATAATGCAGAGACGGGAGAACCTGCAGTACTTTGAGTACTTTGAGCAAGGAAAGCCAATGCTTGTGATTATCCCTGTGGATCATAACCTTTGCCTGCTGAGGAAGATGCATTCAGATGCGCCATCTAACATTGAACAGTGCTTATTTCATGAGTTACAGTCCTTTAACAGGTGCCATGGGAACAGGCAGTTGTGTTCCTGGCAACACCAGGACCCTCCTGTCTGTAGAGTGAGCTGGTACACAAAGCTAAACCAGCAAAAACTAGCACTGGAAAAGGCAGCAAGCAGACTTCTGAAGGTTAAACTCCATGAAAACCAGCTAGTAGTGGGATAAAAACAAGAGTTAGCACTGAACAAAGAAGTGAGGAAGGGGCAGGAGTGCCCCTTTAAGGAAGAGCCGCTCATTTTAGCAGTGCAAAACTGCAGTTTAAAAAGCTTCGTCCTTGTAACTGCCAAGCAGTAATCTCCCTGCATCTGAACACTGGGTTAAAAGCATCAAAAGTCAGTATGGGATCCAGGAGACAACAATCACTCTTTAGAACATTCCTGTGTTACCTAAGTCTCTTACTAGCATAAAGGTCACACACTCTTTTACTCACATGGACTTCTCATGTGAGGGTCATGAGCAAGCAGGTCTGTTTCCTACCCAGTTTCTCCAAGTTTTATGCAAACAGGCAGTACTATTTCTCCCTTTGGCTTGAGGTTGTCTGAAGACCACCTAGGACTTGTTAATATTGTTGCTGCTGGCTAGCCCAGTAGTGTCCACACTCCTACATTCCTGCAGTTCTGGTTATTGAGAGCCACACAAGCAGGCTAAAATCCTTGTAGTTTATTCATATAGGTAACTAAGTAAATACAGTTACTATTTGAAAGTGAAAAGGTCATTAGGTAGCAGAAAATCAAATGAAACTTGAAACAAGGTCTGAGCCACATACCATTTATGTCTGCTTGTGGAAAACAGCTAATAGGGAATAACTCTTTGCTGTCTCTTCCAAATTAAAAAAAAAAAAAAAAAGTAATCAAATGAAACTAATGAAGTCCAAGTCAAAACATGCAAAAAGAGGTGGTTCTTCACCAACTGATAGTAGACCTCTGGTATAACTTGCTGCAGGATGCTCTGGATACAAGAAGTTTATATAGCCTCACCCTACAGAGAGTTTTAAACAAGGGAGGAGGAGGAAACAGGGAAAAAAAGGAGCAAGAGAAGGGAAAAGAGAGACTCTAGTTTAGAAACTCTGCCTAGCATTACTGAAGATCCTCTACAAAAACTGCTGTCCCACAGATCCAGAGTGAAGCTGCTGTATGAGCCATGTAGCCAGAGACTCAGCACTTTGCCCAGTTCTACAAGACTTCTTGAATGGAAGCAGAAATGTAGCTTGCATCCTCTTTTGCTACTGGTGAATGTATTTGTTACTTCTTCCACTATGGTTATCTGTCTTAATCTCCTCTGCCATCCTTTCTTTTCTCCTTTCCTGTACTCTTAGTTACCTATGCATTCTCTGTTCTGTTTTTTCCCAAAGCTCCACGACTAACTAACTTATTTCTGTTACTGCTATTATGTGCAGCTCTCTTAGAAGTAGCAGCAATGAGGGTTCAAGAACAGCTTTACAAAAGTCTCAAGTAGGTGGCAAACACTGAATAGAGAATTTAGTCATTGAGGACCAATTGCTTTTCCTCAAAATATTTTTGAAGAGAAGAAAATGAAAAAGTGAGAAAGAAAGAAAAATGGAGAAAGAAATGAAAAATGGAGAAAGAAAATGGAAATTGACCTAAAAATAATAGAATAACACATTCAGAAATAAGTTTGTCACAGTTTTTTTTTTTTTTCTGGTTTTCTGCTTTTTGGGAAAACTAAGCTTTTCAAATTGCTCAGGTCTAAAAACATAGATTTGTTATATGTTAGTGTCAGGCTGAGAGCCTTTGCCCACCACCCAGAAGTATATTCAGCAAGTAGAATCTTTTTTTTTGGCAGACTGTAATTCAGGGTGGAACGTGCTGCCCTGGGGCTGTATCGCTGAGCTGTCAGTAGAGTTAGGGAGCCTGACTGAGAGCTACTCTTCCACAATCCAGACAGACCCTCACAGCCTAACCAGCCTTGTTTCAGCTGGCTCCTGCCAGAATGCCCTGCATAACAGTTCCTCACACCCATCTTTTCTAGCCAAATGTAATAATTAACATCCCATTAATTATAGCTCAGCAGCAGTCTTTAACTAGTTCTGGAGGTACTTTAGGTACAGGGGGATCTGTATCTCAACAGTGAAGTTGCAGACTTTACCTTTTAGTTCAGGTGAGTATGTGTCTTCCATGGCTGTGGCTCAGGAAAAAGGAGCAAAGACAGGAACAGATCAGCCGCTCTTCTCTAGGACATGGAGCAGGCACTGCCTATGTCTCTGCAGTTGGCCACTGTGTGAAGCAGTCAAGGCAGATTGACAACTGAAAAGTGCACCATCATATCAGATCATATCCCAGTAGAAATTTAATAATGACAAGGCACTATGCGCCATCACATTTTTTACATTATCTATAAATGCAACAAGGTTTAGGTTAGCTTTTATGCAAATTTATGCCAGCGGCAGGTGGGCAGCTGGAATGTGGTCCAGCATGAAGATTACAGGTACAAGGTGGAAAGGAGTTTTTTTTGCCTTGGGTTAATGTTTACACCAGCTCAGTGTGTTTACTTTTAGATGCTGAATGCAAACACGTGAGGAAATCTCACAACACTGTAAGAGCGAGTTGTAGACAGCTGCAAAAAAAACCTTATGGGGTCAAAGCTATTTATAAATCTTCAGAGGGTAATAGGAGATCATCTGCAGGATCATGTGTCCTTCCTTGTCCGGCTCTTTCAGACCTTTCCTGAAAGCCATGCAAGCCCCTTTCTGATTTAACTTCATGTTAGAGCTACCCCCAAATACAACCACTGCAGTCTCAGCCGTGGTCTGCTATTACATTTCCAAGCAGCTTAAATCATACTGTGTCTTTGTTTTGACAAACCACCCTCTTTGTGTACAAAGACCCAGGGACTAACACTGGCAACAGCTTTTGTTTTCAGCAGGGGGCAGATTGCAAACACTGAGCATGTTGTCTTCACCTTTTGCTTAACTGAGACACGGTATTCACTTTAAACAGAGTACGAAGAACATAGGTCATAGTAGGGGAAGAACAGGATGAAGAAAGTTCACCTTTTCTCAAGAAAACAACACTTTTAATCCTTAAACTCTGTGAAGTAACTAATGAACCATTCCTGAGAAATCTCTAGCACCATACCATACCAAATGCCTAATTTCCTAGTCGTGCAGTGATTTTTTGATGGGCAGAATTCAAAGGTCAGAAAGGCAGTGGAACAAAAGATTAAATCATCAGGTTTTACACACTTTCATTCTGTAAACTGGTCAGCTGCT